>DWQT01001167.1:0-17903 GCA_018244895.1 Myscelus amystis hages
TCGCTTTTCGTTCCTGTCCCTATGTATGCGTAGATCTTTCAAAATACGCAACGGATTTTAATGTGGCTTTTGTCACGGATAGAGTGATTCGTAAGGAAGGTTTGTATGTATAATAACACCCATTATACAGTAGAGAAATACTGTTATTTGTGAGATTTCTAATGTCATGCAAATAACTCGATTTTTTCAGCTTACATTGCAATCTTGCATTGCAGTCTTGCAAATATACATAGGTTTTATTAATTACTAGCTGTGCCCGCGACATCGCTTGTGTTTGAATGTAACAAAAAATGATTAGTTTATATAATTCTAAAAGAAAAGTAGCCTGAGTTACTCCTTATTACATTAATTATGAAAGTCCCCTCAAAATCGGTCCCGCTGTTCCAGATTTTAGCCGGAATAAACAGACAGATAGACATACAAAAGTTGTAACAAATGTAATTTTGGTATATGTACCAGTATACATCCACATGCATTTAGTAAAAAACTGTTATGTTAGTATTAGAAACAGATACTCCAATTTTATTTATCTGTGTAGATTGTAACATTCTTTACATAGGTTTAAAAAGGGTTGTCCCATTTTTGTTCTGCTGATAGACGCAGGTGCCGTCTTGTAATGTTTAAGGTTTAAGGCAACCGTCTTTTGCTGTAGCGAAGTCTGGATTGGTAGACTTCACACATCAGAAAACATATATTTTATGACACTCTACAACTAGGTCGCCTCACGTTTTACTTTACCGGTTATGAAAGATTATCACTATTAATTATTGAAAATTCATATTGAACCGTAACCACTAGTAGGGCACCCAGTAACATACCTACCTGACAATTTGCTAATGCTTTTGCGTGGGACGCAAAGCTCCTATATATATCGAGCTTCGAACGCCCACGGTTACGTGCCAACTTACGTCTATCATATACTTTGCACGCTTTAATAAACAAGCCATAATACACGCTGATCTATATTTCTTACTCTTAATAACATTATGAATATAATAGTCAGGATTACTTCTTAAAATATTTTCCGTGTACATTCTTTATGTTAGTGGCAATTAACGACACTGCTTTTAATAATTAAGTCCAGATGCTTAGTAGATCCGCCCTTGACATAATAGTAGGTACCTAGTTTAGACCTGTATTGATTGTTTTAATGTATTCACTTTAATGATGCTTCACTAACTAACTTAACCTATGTATGTCAACCTGCTTCATAAATATCGTAATTATATATGAGGAGTGTAGAGCCGAGGTATTTTTGTTACATTGCGCCATAATGTAATCATTACAGGACTTAAAAATATACCAATGATAATATACGGATATTTAGCGTTACAATATATGAAATGACGTTTTTAAGCCGTCTTTGGCTTGCGGAAATAATTGTTAAAGATAAATAAAAGTATTTTTTTCCAAAAAAAATTCAAAATCTAGCTACTTCAAACAGTGGCGTGGCCACTGACTTCAACGTCATCTAGCTTTCCAGCAATGAAGTTCCAACCCTTAGTACCAGAATTTCTTAATGGCAATAAGTAAAAATGTAGTAAGTACATAATTTTAGATATTCCAAAGATAGCAAGAAATTTTCACGGTATAGGGAAAGGGGAATTGCTTTACTCCGAATTAAAGGAACGCGTGCGTGCGCGGGCCAAAGCTAGTTTTTCTATAATCCTATCTTTCCTATTCGTGAATGTTCAAGATGATAATGTGTGATTCAAATAAAATATAACGATACGTATAAAAACCGGAAAAAGTCCTGCTTTTTAATAATTTTCTTGGCGGACGCTAATTGAACCAATTAACAAAAATAGAGACACAGGTTAACTTTTTAACATGTGTATTTGTTTCTATTTTTGTTCGTTCTTCTAGTCTCGAATAGGGAATCGATTTCAACCAAATTTAGTAGAAATCTTACCCTCGACCCAGAAATGAAAATAGGATGCTTTTACCCCGAACCATTTTGATAATTGACATGTAGACGTGACCTGGATCACCGTTAAGAATACATACATTTTATCCCCGGGATACGTTCCCTTGGGATAATTATAGGTAACGATTACGATTTCGAAAGTCCACGTTGCCCACGCATCGCGGTGTCCCCCGTACGATGTTTGGATTACTTTTCCAATTACGGAAAGAAATTCAATACCTTTCGGAAGTCAGATTGACTTTTATGAAATCACTGCTTAACTTAAGATTTACGTGTTTATGAAAATGATTTGGGGTATTAGCGCGAACGGTTGAGTTTGATGACATCAAGTTCGTGCATGATACCATAAAATCGGAAACGTTTTAAAGGAATGCCAGATCAAGAGTAACTCTAAACGATATGGGTGAGGGCTTTTATGAAAGTTGTAAAAGTAAAAGATGCTTAAGGAAATAAGCGTTCATAATTTTTTTGTCTCGCTAGTCTCAAGCGTGCCATTATGCATGTAAAATACATATTTCATGAACAACATATCGACGTATGGAGTGCGTTTTCTATGTAATTCAACGTAATTCATAAATGTGCCGTATAAAATTGTACATCAATTGATGGCATGGTTACTTTGTAGCTCCAGCGGTGATGGAATTACATAATTGATTCCATTAGGCCCGTACTCGCCGGATAGATTAATAAATAATTTGATGGATACCGGTTAAAAAGTGATTCAGGTATATGTAATGATTTCAACAATTTCGTAGAGTAGTCGTATAAGGAAGGTCGATAGTCGTCGGGCTATTTTTAATTCATATCGTTCTCAATTCACGCTACGCTACCTTCATTTCATTATAGTAAAAAGGAAAAGGCAAAGTTGAAATGGAATTTTTGATACATTTATTATTCGATTATGGTCCTGCGAGCTCCGTACATTTTAGATAGTTCAGCTGTAATTTTACAAAAACTAGTCGCAATAGCGATCGCAACAATAAAGCGTAGGTACTCCGTAGTTTGTCACTCGCTTTTTTCACGTTTCAAAATATTCTGCAGTAATAATTGTAGACGTTTCCACACAAGGGCGTCTGATTGTAAATTAAGCAATTCAATGCCTGGTAATCGGACCGCTGAGAAGCTACATATATACATATAACATATATTAACTAAATGGTTATTTTATTACTAGTTGTTGTCTCCGGCGTCGTATGCTATAATAAGACTGTAAGGTTTAATATAATGATGAGTCATTTCCTATTACACGCTTAAAAGTTTGTTAAAGTAGCAATTTTTTTAGGCAACTTAGCACTAAGTCAGGTAGATTAATAATTACAATATTAGGTAAATAAAAACATGTTCCTTTTAATAGAATTTATCATACTGCGATTTATGTATATGCTTCGATTCTCGATGATTGTAACGAATTCTACTTTTAAAGATTTGTCATTTGTAGGCACTTTTAAGCCTTTGGCATAAACGAATTAAGCTCTAGCGGCGAGCGATGTTTCAATTTTGTCGGTAGAATGATTTGACCAGTGACAGTTCCGCGGTAACTCTTGAACTCGATTAACATTTAGTTGTCCCTCCGAGTCCCCTCCCAATTTGGCGTTGACGTAAATGAGTTGTCAATAACACTTACCTACTACAGTATCTGCATGCTAAGTACAAGGTAAAAAAGTATCTTATTTTATTAGTTTTGTTCTTATTTAGTGAGCGAGCTATTTTATATACACACATATATACATATATATGTTAACTGACCTTTCATAATATTACCTACTGCCCGAAACAAGGTGCACACAAATCGGTACAGACGAGCCAGGGCTCAATGCAGACATTGAAATCCGTTAAAATATTCACCCGATACGAAAATGAAACTGTATTTTGAGCACATATCGATCCAGAGACCTATAGCCGACGTACAGTGGCGATGAAAAGCGTTTTAATTGGTATAAAAATTAAACAACTTTTGTGTGTTAGAACAGCAATAATATGTATTAAATAATTTAATGAAATAAGACCTATGTGTGAAACCTGAAAGATATGAAGAACAAATCTTAGTTTTATCCCTGTCAGTAGTTAATGTAGGTACCTTATAAAATATACTCAGTAAATTTTAAACAATCACACCCACAATTATTACCAACATCGTTTCGTTAATGAGTTTGGAGAGCGAAATAGGTTGGACTTCTATTTTAAATACTGTCGATCGAAGATGGATATTTCGAAATGAGTGGGGTTTGAGTGCCGGAGTAGTAGTTTTATAACGAATAAAATTAAAGCCAATCACTGAACGAGGTGACACGCATTGGTTTAAGTGTTTCATTTATATGAATAAATTAATTTACGCTAATATCATCTTTCTGATGCAAGTCACAGAATGCTGGAGTTTTTCTAGGGTTTTGATTGCCTCATTTACCGATTATAATTTGAATATCATTTATCTCGATTTTAGTTAAGCATACAGATAAGTTGACTGCATAATTTCATTACTTTTTTTACTAACCATGTACTGTTTTGATAGTTATATGGTACTTCTATACAAAGTCAAAAGAAGTATCCAATAACTGTTTCACGTGCTATAAATGTTTTAATGCGTAAAGTATTTTAGTACTTACAACAGTACTCAAGTCTTGTCTCTCACATAGTTTTAAGAAACTTAATTTTCATAAATTCACGTCCATATTCGACGCATAGACATTGGTCTGTCTGCATTTTTAAAAGAACCAGATATTTTTACATATTTTAATGTTAAGAGAAGTTTTATTTGAGTTTTCATCATTTTTTTATACTTCCTAGGTTAATAATAGGAATAATAATAGGATTTCGTTTGTTCATTGTTTTGATACGATACAAATTTTTCTATTTGGAGCAATTTACATAGAAATCGCTTAAGTATTATGAAAGTTGTACTCGAATCTAAGGGATGTTTATAACGGTGATAGTCATTGATATGACACGAATTTTGATTAGACATAAGACAATGACTGTGTTGCCACACGGCTGGAATCAGTGGAAAATTTTCAAGGCCAAGTCATTTTACTTTCTGAGATATTATAAGTGTCTTCAAGTTCGTTAAATCTCAATTTCAAATAGGCTTTTTGCCAGCCGGCCTGCGGAGGGTCGGAGCCCGCGGACACTCACAGACATACACTTTCTACGTTGTATTAAAATATATTTATTTAACACCGCTCCCTTTGCTAGAATCCCGAATCATATTAATTAGTTTTATATATAAATTAAGAAATAAAATACAAATAAATTTCTAAATTATTTTAATGTTATGACAACCACCAAACACTACTTATTTTTAAAAACTGAAGTATGTTTATTTTTGATCGTTTATAACGATGGAAAACGCATTATATTTTTTATTTTATCATAGTCGAGCTGTGCCCCGCGGCGTTGTACGCGCAAATCCCGATCCGGTGGCAATTTCGGGATAAAACATAATATGTAGTCTTTATGTTTTCCTATAACCTCTTTCATCTTACAGTGAAAGTTCCATTAAAATCGGTTCATCATTCCCGACATTAGCCCGGACTAACTGTAAGACAGACAGACACAGATTAAATAAAGCTTTTTTATGTTTTAATATCGTATAAATAATTGAACTATAAGTACTTGAGATAACAGAGTTATTATGAAATCACATACAGACACTTCAACGCATACATAGATATAAAACAGGTCCGTATCGTATACTGAACTTTGTAACACAAACACTTTATTATAGACTACACCATATTATGTTAAAACTAACAAACAATAACTATGTATTTAACTATCAAATAATAATGAGTATTTTAATGTTTTACTTTTATCTACAGATTTAGAAGAGATTAGATTAGATTCGTAAGGACAGGGATATTTGGCACTGGATTCTCTCTGCCTACCCCGTTAGGGACCTGGCGTGATGGTTCTGTATGCATGTATGTACTAAGAAGAAGAGAGACGCAATGAGAACGAGACCGCGTGAGGGAGCCGCCATAGCGCGGAGGGTGTTGCGAAAGTGCCGTTGAGCTAGAGCCAGCGCGCCAAACATATTTGCACTTTACAGATAGTTACGACCCGCAAGCTTACAGCTACGAACGTAGCACAGCGTAGAGTAATATATACATTAAATTCTTGACTCTAAAATACTACTAGTAGAAATTAAAGTAAAATTAACGTCACCACAAATATACGTTTATCAATTTATGTATACACATCTTCATACTGATATAGTTCATGCGTATGAAAATAACTTGCATGCATCTTAATTTCGTTTTCAAGTAATTAAAGCAGCAGATACGATTTTCTGATTTGCTGAATTTTTCCCGATCTTTACCGTTATTCGGACGAAGATAATGCTCTTCAGACAAAGATCGTATTTGAAGGTAGCTTAAATCAGTAATTTTAAGTACTATTTGAAGTTACCTTAAATCGGTAATTTTAAGTACAAACCAATCTTCAGTCGTAACATAAACATGTAAAAAACAAGACATACTCACGCAGCGGTAGAATTTGTTTTGAAAAGCTTTAATACTCAATGTCATTGTCAATTTGTATATATACTCAAATAGTGAAACTTAGAAGTAATAGGTATATCTATGATTCCAACTAGACATATTATATAAACCGATGACGTCAAACAAGAAAAACACCTAGTGAATATTTAACCGTTGCATGTGAAAATAAAAACCATACCTAACCCCTGTTTAAACAAACTTAATACCTTAAAAAATTTTCTCGCAGCTTTCAATAGTTTATGAATATTTCAGTGTATCATTGCTGGGCGCGGATCATCTGCTCACCAGAAGAAAGGGCGAGAGCCTAAAAGACAAAAATACCTCGACAGCCTTAAATATTAATCGATATTTTATTCACCTAAATTAATTTTACACGACGTTTTCCTGTAGTTGATATACAAGTAGATTATCTTGGTATCATTATCTCATACATATGTATATGTAGATGTAGATGTACTCGTATCTGTGATGGCATACGCGAGACGACCAGGTGTGCCCGCGAATGGGCTCAGTGTACCTGTGTGCAGTGCTCTGACGACATTTGCCTCATACCCCTCATGAAAGAAACATACACTTTTTTGAACTGCCCAAAAGTTCGCCTGAAATATATAAAGCTATTACAGACATATATACATATAACAAACTATATAAAACGGTAAATGTTCGTGTGTTTGTATGTTGAAGTACATTTTCTTGTATAAAACCAAGTTATTATTAGCAACGAATACTGAATTAACTAAATCACATAGCATTCTTTAATCCTTCAGCTGTTCTGCGAATAACCTTGCAGATGTCCACATCCTTTCCATGTCCATCCTTCATCCTTTAAGTGCTATCCTTTTCAAATAGTATACCAATTTCAGTGAAATACATTTTAAACGACAGCTCTCAATAACTGCTCAAACCACCCATGCTTACATCCATAGGTCTTTAGAAGTCAGCGGCTAGACGAAGGGTTTATCTAAGCGATGCCACCAAAACCCAAATAAACAACCAAAATTAATAAAAACAGTCCTTTACGTATTTTTTTACCCTTTCAGTGGTCCTGTCCTGTACTGAACCGGGTATCCTCTCATAGTGAGGGGGATTTAGGCAATAGTTTACCACGCTGGCCGTAGTGGCCCGTGGGCATTGGTGGACTTCACACAAATATATTATTCAAAAAATATTATACATTTTATAACATCTCTTAGGTGTGCATGTTTTTTGCTCACAACGTTTTCTTTCACCGTTATAGCAAATGATATCTGAAATTTAGTTACAAAACGCACGTAACAAGTCAGAGGTGCGTGCCAGGATCGAACCTAAGCTCCTCGAAGTAAGAGGCTGAATTTCAAACCACTAAGCTGCCATCTTGAAGCATTACTTTTATTTTCGCTTTATGGATGGCATGAGGCCGCTGCGGCAACGTCTTCGCTTGGGGCGTGGCTTGACACCGCTGCAGTCATTCAGGTGGTTCCAACTTTTATAGACTAGACTAGTAATTGAAAACGCGTACATAAAAAGTACTTAATTACCTTTTTGCAATATAATTTTGAAAACATTTCACTTGTTTGTAGGATGGTAGAGCTTTTTTGAAAACGAACATTTGAAGTAACTCTAATTATATAATAATGACAAGTTAGTTTGAATACACATCATATGTATTTGCATTCTGGAAGTGTAATAATAATGAGGACGTGTCCGCGGATCAAAGCCAGTGTTGAGATATATCCATATCCTGTTGAATTGATGTATTAAAATTTTTGGGGCCGAAAGCTGGTAGCGTTGACAGAACGCTTGGAGACTCGGCGGCGAGTGATACGGAACGGGAAGAAATTTCGAACTTATTAATACTATTGTCACGTCAAATATCTTTTTATTCGTATACACTGTGCGGTGACTAATTTGTGAATATAATCCGTGGGCCCGCGCCGAACTACCGACCCGCGTGATGCATAAACGATTTTTGTCAATTTAGTTTACAATTCAAATACATAGAGTCTCGCCCATCGCTCCTCTTCTGTGCCGTGACAGAAAAAAGACGAATAAAAAGCCGCGTGTGTCCTTGAAAGTACCAGACTGCCCAATAACCCACTGGCCGTATTTACTATCAGTAACTAGGAGGGAAGGATCGTGGCGACTTCATTAGTCCTTTCGGGAGTTTTTGTGAAATCTTTTTTGGTTCTTCCCCGAGCGCGGGCGGCTAGTGAACGAAGCAAAGGCGAGTGTTGTTCGATCGTGTTATTGGAAACGAGACCACTTCGCAATGATGAAGCTGAGGGTGTCGGTAGTGTCGCGGGGCACCTCAATGCGGGACTGGCCCGGCATGTTAAGGTGAGGACGCTTCACTTCTGCTCATAAAAAGCAATAAATAATACTGATATATGAAAAAAAATTAAGTAATGCTAGTATAAAAACCTTATTTATTTATTTATTTTTTGAATTTTTGAAAATTTCAAATATTTTATTCTACAAAAGGCCTTAAGATACGACAAAGTGAAATAGGATTTCAGAATAGTTAATTTTATAAAGCAAATTAAATTAAGACAGACTCGCTGTGAATGTCAATTTCCGACTTTTGATGTGGACGTTCGGAGCCTAGTTATTAAACGCTTTTGCGTTTAAAAAAATTTAGTAAACCATTCAAGGTTTACTAATTTTTTTTTAAATAAATTGTATGAGTATATTTGTTGTTGTTATTTGTTTTTAAAACACTTTTAAGATCTACGAGATCTAACAATTGTTAGCTAGCTATAATAACCAGAAGTGACAATGCACGTTAAATTTGTTCGTTCGTGTCGCGGTAAGGGCTAGTGACAATTAGCCTGTACCGATTACCTATGCAAGTGCCGACCGTGTGCAGTATCCCTCAAGCTTACAGATGGTTGCCATCGGCAGCGGCGTGCTGCGAGCGCCGTCCTTTAATTAATGTTACCCATAGGTCAAGTATAAGAAAATTCGGTTGAAGTGGCAAGTAGGCGTGTCATGTAAAATCTATTTTTCATTGTATTCATTTTGATTACGTTATATTTTGAATATATATCTGACCATTAAAATGTATTATATCGTTGATATTATCTTTTATCATCAAATATATCATAACTTTACATTTTAAAATATTGAGTTTTAATAAATTAAATTTTTTCTAACACTGTTTGTCACTAACACTGAGTGTCTTATTTTCACCTTTCCGGATTTTTTGTGGGTCGCGAAATACACATAATTGTACAAAATCAAATCATCAAACGTTAACGATTACTGGTTAAATTTTGAGATATTGTTTAAAAACTCACTTCGTTATAAACAAATGGAACTGTTCAATATTGAACTGACTATAACTGATGCTTCTAGTCAATGAGTTATTATTCTATATCCACTATTAAAAACATAACCTAAAAAAAACATCACAATTTGATATTAGCGTAATGCAATACTAAAAACATGTTTAAAAACAAGTAAAGTTGAACCAACGTAATCCAATAAGCTCTAAATGTAAACTACCCGTGCTGTAATGAGTGTACCGTAGCGGGAGGCTTTGCGTCGGGCTCGAGCTAAACTTTGTGGCGCTAACAAGCTGTTAGCGCCGGTCTAATGTACTCGTACTAGCGAGACGAACAAACGTACCGAACTTAATAAATCCTGCACTTTCGAAGTCGGTATTATTTCAGTCGAAGCAGTGGGAGCCTAATAGCTAAACGAAGCTTCCCATTACGGGGATTTGGCTTGAAAATTTGGAGCGCACCTCTGTTTTGTTATGAGCGTAATATAAATTAAACCCACAGGTATCGCTCGGTATAATGGTGCGATAGATGCAAATTAATTTTCATTTACGAAAAACACCAGCAATATGTCAATTTGCTCGATCGTTACAAGCCGCTATTTTGCGTTTTACAATTTATTATAAGAAGCGCGACTACAATAATTTGCGTGTTACAGAGATTGATAGGGAACGCAAAAGAAAAATTTGTTTTATAATCTTATTGAGGACTAAATATTGTACACAATATACTATGTAGGCTAGTATCATTCGTTTGTAATAACTTATAATATTTGCTTAAATATTAATGTTTTATATTTGCTTATATTTAAGACAAGTAAGATGTACGAACATCCTCTATTTATTAGTTTCTCAAACTTGAACCTATTATATTGGTTTAGAGTTTGAGAAACTTCGGTCCGATGGTCTGCATTGGGTCGGAGTGATCGGAACGTTGCTTAAATGTATTTTGGTTTCAGATTCAAGGACGACGACGAGGCTCCGCCGCCGCCGAAGGCTAAGAGCTCGCCAGGTAAACATTTTTTTCCATATTCCTCCTTTTACTGGCCCTGAAAGCTTCATGATTCCTTTTCTCCTGAATATTTAACGGTGTTTTTGCACGACTTATTTATGTATGACGCAGGTTGGGATGACACTACAGAGTCGTTGACAAAAAAAACATATATATTTTTGTTTATAAATCTGTTGAAATATTTTTGATCAGATCACTACGATTTGATTTTCCTGGTCTGCGAATAACAAACTTGCTTGAAAGCTCCCTGATACTGTGTACTGTCGTAAGCTATCTTTAATAAAACTAATTTCTATCTGGTATTGACAATTTACGTGTTATGTCATCATACCAATATTTTAAAACGAGATACATTTGTATAAAACATATTGGCATAACGCTACAGTTTCCACAGAAGTAGAAAAAAACCACGACTCCCTTAGATTCATCGTGAATAAAAAATCAACAACGCGTGCACATATATTGTACTATTTCAAGTCTGTTCAGAATAGGGTTTTGCGTTCTTATATATATAATAGTAAGGTATAAATCGGCGTGCATGTGCATCGATATATTGGACATTATCGCAGGTTCCAAGTTGAAGCACCGGTAACGTACAAAAACAACTACACGACTCACCGTGGAACGATCCACACGCGCGTACGCTTGCGTTGTACTGCACGCTACATGTAGCTTGTCAGTCATTTAGTAGCAGGGTAAAGACTTTTAAAAGTATCGCAGCATTTTACGAGAGACACTGGGTTATGTGGGATCATTAAACCCTATCCAGGGTCTTTCTCTGCACTGTCGGAACACTCCGAGATGTCAATAGTAAACACATCGTGGTTTTTCCCCGGCGCGCTATCGCTGAATGCATCCTTCTAGGTTCTTACGTCAGGCAAGAGATACCGTATTCTAGTCTTGAGGAACACAAGGAAGGGAGTTGCCGTGCAATATTTTAAATCTCAAACAGAATACTGTTTATCGTTACTACTAATATACTTACGATGTTTTCATTTCAGTACTAGTACTGTAAAAGTTTACAGTAAAAGAACTGCATTTTGTATTTCATGTTTTATAAAAATATTTGTTGTCATATCAGTACATTATACAGTGAAAAATATACTGGCAGGAATGACAGACTAAATAAAAAATTGTTATTTCGGCCTGTGCAGTTTTTTTTTTTAACTGTACAGGTCGAAATGACAACTTTTTAATTGGTCTGTCGATATCAGCTTGTCGTATAGAACGGTGGACACGAGAGTAGCTAGCTAAGTGAATTAAAACATCGGTTGTTATTGAAATGTCAAGTCGCGGACACTTTATGTCAATTATTTTATGTAACATTATAATTTGGACAATAAACGGAGAGAATTTTTTATGAGTCGTACGGTCCTCACGTGTACAACCAATTATAGTTCAGCCGTTATTTTCCGTGTAATCCTACTAAGGTTGTTTATTAACAATTTTAATTAATTTAGAAGGAATATGAATGATTGAAACGTTTATTTCCTTTCTATTAATTTATTGTTACTATTATCACGAATGTTTTGCAATAACTTACATTAATTTTCATTATGATATTCAAAGCATGGATAAACTCTATTAAAGTTCTACATAAATAATGAATTTTGAATTCTGAAGAATCCACTAGGTTTGAAAGCGTATTGAATTACGAATAGCATGTAGGACGGATATTACTTATGTTCATGTTCATGCTCATGTTAAAGGAAATCGAAAATATATCTCATGCAAATCTAATTTTTTTGTCAATCACGTAGATTTATGGAAAGCCGAAATATCATTAAATTTAAAAAAAAAACTTCAAACTAGTTGGTATAAAATAAATATTTTTGATTTATGTCAGAAAGAGCGACAACCCTAGTCACATGTCTCAGTCACATGAAGCCTCTTTCCTATAATTATGGACATTTTAAACTGTTATTATGTTATACCAAGTGTTTAGATATTCTACTTGATTAATTTCCATGTTACTACGAGTACTATTATACTCGTAGAATGACATGTTTGTATCTGGGTTACAGTGAAATGTTTCTTTTATTATTGCTAGAACCAAGCAATTTTGTGGCGATGATTTATTTATGAAATGTAGATAAATCGATATATATGTAGAATAATGTAATTAAAAGCGAATATTTTCCCATTATGTAGCTGTGTAAGTTACATTCGCTAATCATATTATGAAGCTTTGTGTTCGCCTCGCTTGAGATGCGTCACCGTCCTTTCATCACAAGTGCAACGCATTGGGATAGTTGAGTGATCCGTGATTAAACTCTGATCGTGAAAAAATTTAATTGTTCACCGTTTACACAGTGCTGTTTATGATTATGATGAACAATAACACATATCAACCGAGTAACACCGCCTTCATCGCTAGCCTTTATAGAAATATATGCATACGGTCGATATTTAACTTGAATTTTCTCTATATAACTATTATCATATAACATGTTTTTTTGGCATCAGAGGCTTTCTTTCAACACGCGGCTACAAGACTTTCAATACTCGTCTTATTATAGTCCACCCGTTAATAAAAATATAACATCTAAGTATGTAGATATTATTATTACGCTCAGATACAGATAAAAAAATATGATCGTCACAAAAATGTTAGTTCTGGGTAGGACTCAAGCCTCTACTCCCTGCTTCAGTTAGCAGAGTCTTTAATTGCTAAAACATTATTTAAAAAAAATAGTTTGCAAACGGAATTCACCAATAAACCAAACTACATTCGACTGGGATATTCTTATGATAGTTTACCTCGTGTATAATTAAAAGTACGAGCCGCAATACATTGTTCAGCTTTACTTTGGCGCGTCGTCATCATCTTGGGCTTGTTTCCAAAGCCTTGAATGAAGTGCTAATACACCACTACCTCGTCTATTTCTGAAGTCGTGTTTCACTCTGAAGGGCGTGACACGCAGGCTGGTAAATTGATATTGATTTCGTTCCCAATAGTACGAATCTCTGACAGACCTTAAATAGACATGATCTGTTTTGGATATTTGCATAATGTAGCGAGGGACGGTGGCTTTAATGCCATTGCGTGCTTTTTTGTGGGAAACGAAAATGAACCAGTTTGCAATTGATATGACGAATGTCCCCGTGATCATGTTTTTGAATAGGATTTTGGGAATAGGACTTTTGTTAATGTCACTTAATTCAGCACTATTTGTTCATATTACGACTAATTAACAAATTAAAGGATATTCAAAGGAAATTTATGTTATTCGCTTTAGGTCGCACAAACTAAACTTGGTCTCGCGAAAATCAATGTTTAACATGTACCATGTCTACCTTCATCCTCGTGGAAATGACTTATTCATTAAAACTGAATATTCCGGTACGCCAGTGCGCCTCCTCGCTACTCGCGAAGCGTACACGTGCAGTAACTCAAGTAATGTGTATAAGGCGCAGGACAGATTTTGCATTTTAAATCAGCGTGTGCTTATAAAAACCTTGCTGCTACTTATGCCAGGGACTGTACTGGCGATTTTATATTAATTATTTCTTTTTTAATACGATGGCCAGTTGACTGACGGTAACTGTACAAGTTGCCCCTATTTCCATATGTACATAAGTATCGGCAAACGCACGGAGTTATCAACGCACCGGTCTTGATCTATCTGTTAGCGGAAATCATAACGCGCACAATATTCGCACAAGATATGCTTCTTCGCATTACAGATTAATAGTATCTTCCCTACTTCTCATCAAAGCGAGAGAGTATCAATTGTTCGGCGACGTAATGGTGCAACGATATTAGCACACTTTGATTATGAATACCTATAATAATAATATATGATAGTTATTAAAGGGACTTAAGTTATTAATGGCTGTAAAAACGTATGCGTTCAGAATATTGCACGATTGCAATTATCCCTCAAGCCACACAGCCCACTTCAGGGCTCAATTAATGGTCCATAGTTGAAATGTCGTCCTTATAAAAGGCCTTAAAGTAAACGCGCATTACTTGGTTTTGGGACTTTGTGACCTGTTAAGAATGATCTGTAACATTATGGACTGTAAGCTCCTTCGTCATCTACTGCGTACGTGTACAATTGGTGTACTGCACACTCTCGCTAACCGTTCAAAACATGTTAGATAATCCGTAAACCTGTTCTGGGCGTTAGTGCAGAGTAGATGTGCAGCAGAGCGAATGTACGAGTATGGGGCGAGGTACGGACAAACTATGTCTAAGCTTGAGCTATGATAGTCTTAGCTATTTGTCTCATAGACAAGTACATACATTTTTAATTCCTTTTTATCTATATCAAGTATCATTCGAAACAGTTTATTGTATATATTTATTTTTCCACTGAATTACTGGCATAATTTGTATATATTTAAGAGGCTAATTCATATAAAATGTCTGCTAAATTACAAAATAAGTAAAAAAAAATCTAAAAATAATGTAATACCTAATTTATCAAAAAGTTTATTTATGCGATGGGACACACGAAAGCGATATTGAAGGGTTGGTTCTAAATGACGTGAACGGAGTTGTAGAGTCGGAAGCGGTCGGCCTGGGTGTGTTTAATCAAATCAGAGAGGTGCTTAAAGAAGCCGGGTCAAAAGTACCCCTCATAACGGGACATAGTAACTTTGATGAAAATAGAGGCGGCACAGGCTTGTCGAGATCGTAGCGCGTGGAAATTACTTTCTGCTTACCCCTATGTTAACTAGGCGTAACTGTTTATATGTATGTACATGTGCACTGGAACATCTTCGCTACGACCAATTCATGCTAATTTACGCAGTCTGTATTACAAATCCAGACAACTGGTATATTAGATATATGTACATATAGTCTAGTTTACGTGCATTCATGAAACTTCTACCGGTACTCATCGCAAACGTGTTTGTCCTGGAACTGAAATGTCAACCCTTCATCTAGCAGTTAGGTTTACTAATGGACCAGGGCACGTTTTCTAAATTATAGTTGCAAGACCAGTTGAAATTGACAGCAAAAGAACACCCGTAATAATTATGATAAAATATCGATTCCAAACACTAAAGGAACTTTTAAAGCATGTCGCCTAAAAGATATATGTATTTAGGTAAGCTCCTTAGCACGAGTACTTAGGAACGACCACTACAACAAGTGCTGTATTTATTTCTAATAATATAATAATTTTTAACTCTTTAAGCTCATGACATCAGTTCAATATCAATAAAGCATTTTATTCGTCTGTAAGCATGTATGCATGTTTGGGACAACAAAAATTCAATAAAAATATACGATTGCACATTTTAATTCAATATTTCAAGAAAGCGTCTATACGATTTAATAAACGATATCGAACTCATCGTAATATTGAATTTCATTACATATTAAATCTCACACGGAGACCTACGGATCATATGGCATGCACTTTTGACTTTACAAAGTTATGCGCTTTATTAAAATTAAACATCCCCCGCTATATTGGCAAAGGCAAACGTCATGTAACCCTGTATTTCTACTGTGTAGAGTTCTGCATATGCCAGTTTGCACTTAGCCTGCATGGTACACTACAGCTTTAAGCCGTCCCGCTATATAAGAAGAGATACATACATAAATATGTTCAAAGATAGAACAATAAACAGTGATAAACAAATTAAGTATTAGTGTAATTAAATTAACCATTCCTCGAGGTACATTCGCAAATAGTCGCGCTCACGGCATTTAAATTGTATGCCACGATAAGTAGGAATATTTATTTCCAGATTAGGCCCGTAATTTATACATATTGATTGACTAATATGTCAACATTTATTGCACCCGATGAAAATGCAAGGAGTCACCTTCCTGGCCAGCACTAATTTTAAGCTTTATCTTGTTATCAGCAAATCTTATGAGACAGCCGGGCCTATCCACTAATAGCACTGCTTTGCAAAACCTTCCCATAAATCGCGCACGCTAATGTCAATTCAAATGCAACGGCATATAATGTAAAATCATTCGCCGACACAAACCAACGTGTTTGTTAGATACTTACACTCACATATTATAGGGTCCATCCGAATACCTTCTATATACGTCAGCAATAAGATCGAGATTGCGTTGCGCGGTACTTTCTAACAGCTATGCCGAGTTCGCTGACCCACGCAGAGGTTTGCTTCCTGCGCGAGCGGTATAGAGGCTGCATCTTTTTACCCAACAAGTCTCTACACGTATGTATGTACTGAGCTATTCTCTCTTATAACATTTTACGACGGAGTTAGAAATACTTGTTGCGATTAAAGCAATAAAAACGCATAAACATTGTGCCGTCCTTGTCTATCCCGAGCGCGGATAGCACAAGGCTTGTAAGTCGGTCCGTTTTTTCGATCACACTTGCTCACTGACGTGTAACCGCGTCTTGAGATCCACCACTCACTTTCATAACAATCGTCGAAGTCCCCTTATATGATGAGTTCCAGTGAATAACTCATATGTCAATAGTTTCTATTAGTGATTTAATTAAAGTATTTATTATCACCAATTTGGACGTAGATAGATTAAAAGTAATCTCACACATACATATATGTACCTATATCTTATTATTCATTAGGAAAGAATGAATAATTTATTAAATTTACTGTGGCTTTGCGTTTCAATCATTATCTATTAAAATATTTATAATGATTATAAAGAACCGTTATACCCATTGTAACATTACCCGTGTCGAGTCGTAAATACTCATTCATCATTCGGTTATTTGCCAGACTTTTGTTTGAACCTAAGACTTTACGCTACACAAAGCTAACAGCGCAAATTCTTGAGTATCAACCTCTTCTAATGGCTGGCCTCCTAAAAAGTTTCAAATCTCTATATACGAGTACATTGAAGAAGCGCTTCTAAGCCAGACGTGGTTGAGGATTGAAATCATCAGCAAATTTAAGTGCATTACGGCGCAGTCGATATATGAATGGTTACTTTGCTTCGGATGGCAAATTACCTTGTCGATGCCACTTATTATTAAAGACGGTTTAAAGACATCTGACAGTCGGGTTGGCCACTAACCCATAGTCCAGCAATCCGCATTGGAACAGCGTGGATTATTCCATGTCTCCTACAATCGCGGGTCTGAACCGAGCTGGATTGGGACGTAATACAGGATTGCTGCCATATAGATTGATTATTATGTATATGTAGGCATGTAGGGTGATCTATATATTAATACGTGAAGCAAAAACTTTGGACCCCTTTTTACAGAAATTGCGCGGACGGAGGAGTATGAAATT
>DWQT01001168.1:0-17889 GCA_018244895.1 Myscelus amystis hages
CCACAGGTGGGTCTCTACTCCTGAGGACTGAGCTGGAATGCTTCGAAAAAGTATGTCTCCCTTACCACACCCTTCAAACCAGAACACAACAGCGCTTGACACTGCTGTTATAAGACAGAAATAGATGTGGCGGTGGTGTCGCCGGAGTCAAACCACAGAGCGTTCTACCACCGTTTAATTGTTGGGCATATCCACCTGAAGACGCTGCGCAGCAGCACGGGCTCGAGCACGGCGTCGAGGTGGTCGCGCACGTGCTCGAGCAGCGCGGGCCGGCCCAGCTGCACGGCCATCTCCAGCGCGCGCACGTACCCGGGGTCCGTCAGCTTCATCACTGTCAGCTGGTTCTCTCGCTCCATGTTCTTCACCCATTTGTTTGCCTGCTCTATTGTAACAAAATATAATCCGTACATTCAGTGACTGATCTCTTGACTGAATGATTGGAGACAGTGTATGCCAGAGACATTTGTCTGTTTGGAAATCATAGATTTTTTCTTATTGTGCACATTAATTCTTTTCTGTGAAAACTACAACCTCACAAATTGGCTTGCTACACCCACTAAAGTTCCACAGAAGTCTCTGGAAATTTCTCAATAGCAGAAGTTCAACAGAGTGTCGTCGAGTCGTTAAGATGCCTTATCCTAACTTTCCTTGAAAATCTATAAAGCTCACCCTGGGGGTCGATCATGAGCGGCCACCGCCTGGACTTCTCGACGATGATGCCGTTCTCGATGGAGAACGCGTCCACCGGCAGCCCGGCGATGTTCCACGCGCGGATCACCACGGGCTCGCCGAGGGTCGTTATCAGACTGAAGGAATCTGAACACGGGATTCCTGGACAAACAAATTCAAATTGCATGAAGATAGTAATGGATGTGGATGAAGCACGACAGTTTTGTAAGGACAGACATACTTGGCACTCGGTGCTTTCTACCTACTCCGATAGGAACCTGGCGTGACGGTTATGTATGGATGAATGTAATTCGAATTTGAAAAATTATCAGAAAAATTACAATAACATACCCAATTCCTTAGTTCGTTCGTTCCACATTTGGATGATTTCCCTCCGGTAGTTGACAGTGTAGGGACCGAGGTAAGCGATAAATCCCGCCGATAACAAGACATCACCTAAACAAAACGTTGAACTATAAATAACGCTACAAATTATAATTAATTATATACGATACTTTCATAAATACGACCTTAATAAAATAATATATGCCCGAATACCCGATTACAGGAGAATTATTGAAACTTTAGAACAATACACATGAAGTAATAGATAAATGATGAGTTATGAAAATTGTTTTAAGCTTTCACGATTTGGATTCATATTTTATACTGCAAACGGGACTTAATCGCCTACTATTTTAATCGAAGTATTTACTCGACTGTCGACGTTTCGGCCGTAATGCAACGGCCGTGGTCACGAGTAGTCTACTCATCCCGTCCATTAAGTCCCGTTTGCAGTATAAAATATGAAAATTGTGTTAATCACATAAAGGGCACTGTAAGTGAAACAACATTGTAAATGATAATGAAGAATTATTATTATGATACCGATGATATTGCCGAGCAGCTCCTGCAGCTGGCGCGCCAGCTCCGTCCAGCGCGCCTTCTCGCCGCCGAGGCCGCCGATCAGCTGCTCGGCGCGCTGCAGCTTGGTGGAGCACAGCGCGATCTCGTCCTCCAGCCCCTTCTTCTTGCGGGTCATCTCCGCGAACTCGTCGTTCAGAGCCTAGCAGACAGTAGCAACCCCCACCGCACTCACTACATGCTCGTAGTACATATAAAACAAAGTCGCTTTCCGCCCTCTGTCCCTATGTATGCTTAGATCTTGAAAAAAACTACGCAACCGATTTTGATGCGGTTTCTTTTAATAGATAAAGTGATTCCAAAGGAGCCGCGGGCAAAAGCTAGTATAATCCTATTACAAATCCTTGGAATCGAATTTATCGAGAATACACTATGAAACTGGGGTGTATGCATGAAGAGAGTGACGAACGTGCACGGCAGGTCTGTTAGGACAGAGATATTTGGCACTCGTGCGCCCTGCCTACCCCGTTAGAGACCTGGCGTGACGGTTATGTATGTGTATGTAGACAATGAAGAAAAACATGTGAAAGTACCTGAAGTTTGTCGAGGACGCCCTGCAACTGGGCTCGCTTCTCGTTCAATGTGTTCATCTGCATTTGCAGCTCCGCCTCGGCTTCGGCTAAAGCAGCTTTCTTCGGTGCTACGACCTGCATTCAAATACATTTGTCATTTATGATGTGTTTCTTTGTGTCTGTTTTGTTATTGTAAACCTTATTGTGTGCTGTGGTGTCATGATCTGGTAATATTTTTATCTTTATCTTATCCTGATTCTTATCTTTAACCCCGTCTGATGTCATCTGATATTTATGTGTCTGAGTAACTTTGGTTGTGGACGAGCAACTTGAAAGTTAACTTAGAACGAGGGTAAGGTAACCACTTGTTACAAAGCTCTGTTTACATGTGAACACAGTCTCAGGCGAAAGATTGCAGCAGCAGAAAATATGGATATAAGAAATAAATGATCATTAAGAGCCATAACAAATAAGGGAAATATACGAGTACCTTTATGACTCTGTCGTAAACATCCATAGCACGAACCCAACGACACAAGCCTTCGCAAGCGGAGGACACCTTCGCTATGACCGCCGGGTCAAATTCACGATCGGGAATATATCTAAAAGTTATTAAAACAAAAAGGAATGGATCCCAGTGGATAAATTAAGATGTTAAAGCAGATACAATCCAGTTCAACTCACTTGTCCCTTATTTTCTTCATAATAGCGGGCGGAATGTTATCCTTGTCGTAATTCTTGAGACTCTCTAGAAACTTCATATCGCCGAGCATCTTTTGCGACGGACCCCAATAGTCTTCGAACGGTTTTCCTACGAAAAACACAAAGCTGAGTGCATAGAAAAAGTTTGCTTCAAACAAAATTGATGCTGAAAGTGCAACAGTTTACAAAACACTTACCTCGGATGACTGTTAAATGGAAAAAAATACGTTTCCTTACCGAACGTCGCACCAAACTCGCGTGCAATTTAGCTAATATAAATGGCTAAAGACGTCTTTATTCACTTTCAATTGATGTTCTGCTTCCGATCGTGCGAGCATACTTTTAAACAAAATATACGAGTGTAAGCATTGCTGGATAGCAGCAGAATGTCATTCATTGGAAATTGATATTTCCATGACAATGGATTACACCAGATCGATCAAATTTGTCAGCTGCAGTGACATTTTAGTACCCAAATAATATATGAGCTTCGCATCATGCTTGAAAAACATTGAAGAACACACCATTGGCATCCATCTTCCTGTCGCCTTTGATACCCTTCATGACACAAACGGCCTCCATGACCAGCTTGACTCCAGCTGGGGGATTCTTCATGGACTTCACGAGGGTGATGTCGGCGGGCTTGAGGGTGTTGAGGGCGTTCAGGGCCGCTTCGAGCGCCGGTACCGCTTCGGCTAAGTCGGACTCGCAATCGTCCTTGATCGCCTGAGCCGCGGCGGCCGCTTCGTTCGCTAGAGCCTCGTCCGCGCCTACTATCTGCACGTGAAAAAGGAAGACAGCTTACAACTATAATGAACGTCTATATTGTTCGTTTGAGTTAAGAAAACGACTTCAGATAGAGCTCACCTCTTTCTGCTTTTCGACGACTACAGTGTCCTGTTCGATCTTGATCATAAGCTTCTCGGTTTTATCGGAGGTTTCCACCAGCAACGGCTGCAAGTCGATGAGATTTTGCTGCATCACGGCCACCTGGCCTGCCGCGAAATCCAGCTGCTCGAGGCCCGTCTCGTAACTAAAGATAAAGACTGAATGAATCTTTTGTAACGAATATTTAGAAAAGATAAATCATCCTCATTTTACATCTCGACACAAAATACTTACTTAAGTCCTTCCACAAATATTTTCGATGGAATCAAAGATACGTACTATCACCAGCTAAGCAGCCACGGTCACTATCCACTGGATCAATACACCAATATGTTTGTTCACATAATTACTCTGTATGTAGTAGCCATGTTATGGCTTATTAAAAAGAGAAACAAACCGTATTCTGGCCTTCGTGATTTGGTCGACTTTCAAAGCGTACAAATTCTGGAAAGCTTTTATCAACTCCAAGTAACTCGTCGGCGTAACGTAGACTTTTCTCTTCTGTTCAGAATAAAATCTGAAACAAACAGCTTATAATGTTATAACAGTTTTATGTGCCTTCAAATGTAAATCCATAAGAATATAGGACAATCAACATATTAACTTGCTATATTTACTCCAACTCCCAAAAATCATTGTGCTAGGAAATTAAAAAAATAGTGAAGTGAGATCCTGTATAATACAGGTCTTTGTTAATAAGATTCTGAGACAAGAGTTTTTTTTTATAATGTATTACTTAGCCCAACAAACAGGCAGACGGGCCACCTCATGTAAGTGATCACCGTCGCCTGGACACCTGCAACATCCGAGGAGTCGCCAGTACTGTGCCAGTTTAAAAGGAATGGCTTGGTTACCAGTTTCGGAAATCCTGGGGTCGAGATCCTCACCTGTCGCTGAGCCGCACGACGCTCATGTGGAACAGCTGGCACATCTCGACGCACACCACGCACAGATGCTCCTCAACGTTCTCCATGTTGGCGATGAACATCGTGGCCACTCGCTCCAGCGCCT
The DNA here is from genome assembly GCA_018244895.1 of Myscelus amystis hages. Lineage (NCBI taxonomy): Eukaryota > Metazoa > Arthropoda > Insecta > Lepidoptera > Hesperiidae > Myscelus > Myscelus amystis. Next base: position 4,707 of record DWQT01001168.1, read on the forward strand.
CGGGCGGCCACGCCGTAAACCTGGGACATGGATTCCGATTGGAATATAAAACTTTACAAAGACACAGAAAGAAGAAGCAATAAGAAAAGATCTGTAACTCATGTATTGAAATATTTTTTGTTTTTGATATCGATTCTTCTGTTCTCAAAGTTGTTAGAAAACTATTAATTAAATACATTTAAAGTGGGTAAATATTCAACTTGCAGAACGTAATTTCATCTCGATTTCAAACCCAACTTGACATATATTTTATACTGCTAGAACGTATACAAGAAATAGACAAGTAGAACAAAATAAGGAAATAATTGGAGAGTTGTGGCTACAGTATGGTTGGATGTTCTGCAGCAGTAACGCGACTCGGTAGACTGTCAATCTAGCTGAGGTCCCTCACCAGTCGATGGTGCAGCAGTTGATGAGCGACGGGAACATGCGCAGGCGGTTGCGGAAGGAGTCCCCGATGGGCGACATGGCCAGCACGATGCGCAGGTTGGCCTTCACGCGCTCCACGTAAAATCCAAACATCGCTAGAGGAGTGGTCTCTATCTTCTTGCCCTGTTAAACACAACATTTATAGCAAATAAATCAATCTCTAAGATCCGTCACTAAACCAGTATCATCAGAAGTATTATACGAAAGATACTGCTCTTTCATCAAAGGGTTACTTGTAATCCAACTTTGACTATCTCGTAAACATTTTGACTCATCGTAACTCATTTTGACCAAAATGGGTGAAATGCTGTCTTTTTGGGAGTACAAAACGTAAATACGTCTAATTAGACTCATCAATAAGATTTTACTATGTTCAGTAAAACTTCCATCACTTTAAACATCACTTTAGACATTTGTAATCATTTATCATACTTACTGCCTCTCTTACGGCGGCTTGCATTTTGTCCAAGATCTCCACCTTTTCATCCATACCGTACAGATTGGGGATATCACCCGTATTAAGAAGCATGTTGATATCTTCAACCATACCTTCGTACATTATCTATGGATGAAAAATTTTAATGTGAAATTCAAAATCTTGTAAAGCTGCAAACCAGTCAAAACTCGTGAATGCTTTTTTCTTTCTTCGGCAAAGTTTTAGATCATAATCCAAAACAATGTAGTCATAATAATTGGCATTATCATAATCATGACACAATAAGGTCATAAAAGTGACATTATGAACTCAAGGAACATAAAAAGGATGGAGGTTCCTGGAAAACTGGATTTGATAGGATTTAAATAAATCATATCGCTACAATGATCTTGGCACAGTAAAGACCGGTCGTCATAATGTCTGTGCATGCAACTTATCCACCCTTCTCTCGTCTTGTGCTCCATTACTGTGGAAGCAGGTGTGTCAAAATCAAACTAAACGAAATCGTAACTCAGATTGAGACCGAAAGCACATCTTTTGAATATCCTCAATGTCATCACAAACCTGATTATCAGCGAACAGGAAGACGAGCGGTTTCCCGATGATGCCGGCCTTCATTAACATACGTCGAATGTCGTCGCGCCATTCGTTCTGCCCGTACACTCGGGAGATCTCGATCTGTTAAAAATAGCAAGCAAATTTAAAGTAATCCACAATGCGACAAGGTTGAACTCGGTCTGAACGTAAATTTAGGTTTTTATTCTATTTGCCTGTATCTTTGTGCGTACTTCATGGTACTAACGACACAAGATCTCCAAATACGGGCAGATATATCTAAGGTAACATGCTATGTATTAAGGATAAAGATACAATTGTTTATTACGATTGTTTTGTATACAAAAAGAGCATGCTCTTTACAGGTATTCGTATATTCATAAGCTTTAAATAATGCCTTAAATAATCTTACCTGTATGACATTCATCTCCAAAATACTAGCAGCTAATTTGACGGCACTACTCCTGCCGCTGCCGCCAACGCCTACTAGGAGTAAGTTTCCTGCGAAAACATTGTCTCATATTGTCTCATATTATGACAAATTAAATGAAATAAATTAAACTTCTTGCGACGTTTAGGAAACGGTAGGAACCCCTAACCAAGTATCTTGAATGGGCAATGTAGATGCGTCTCAACATGTCTCCAACGTCGTAACAGCACATCCGCATATAGCGGCTCGCAACATGTCGCAGCTCAGCGGCATGTAACGGTTCGCGACATGTAACAGCACACCGGCTGTGTAACCCGCTTACCGTTGTCCTGCAACAGCACCCGCGTGCAGCGCGAGATGTGGTCGAGCGCGTAGCGGAACATCACGAGCGCCATCGGCGACGACGACACCACGTTGTACTCCTCCAGATAGTACTCCATTTTCACCGCCATGTCGTCCAGGTCCAGCACCTGACGGAACATTACTGGTCTACAGTCGACACGTCCGAAAATAGTTACACGGTTTCTCTTCTATTCAGCTGTAGCGCAACAATAATGTTTTTGGCCATACCACTTTCTTAACATGACAAAAATATCTGACCAGATAAGGCATGAAAACAAATTTTAAATAGATACGTGTCAAACTGTAACCAAGTTCATAGAGAACGTTGAAAGGCAAATTGGGCACTTCTTTATGAGCTTCAGATCTTTTAAATCGCCAAATTATGTTTACGAACCTGATCATAAATCTTGGGATCGGCGTCCGGTTCCATGTAGTTGCCGAAGAATATGTTGGCGGCGTGCTTGGTGGCCAGCTTCTCGCCGTCGGGCACGTAGCCCATCTCCGTCATCACCTGGTCCATGTGCACGCGGTAGTTGCCGTACACGGCCTTGTACACCAGATCGAAGAGTTTCACCCTGCCGGATCGAGACGGTTTAAGGATATTGCAGAGGAATTCGCGAACGGACACCGTCGAAATGTATGTTGTGATGTATACACGACCACGTGTTGTGCCTTTCGTTATGCGGAATGCGGATCCAAATTACTTCGGAAAAACAGTCATTTTAATCTCTAGAGATGATCCCTAACCATTTACAACTATACATGACTCGCTAACATTTCTATGCATAAACATGCATTTCTAATATGGAAACAGAAACCAATGGTTTTATTAAATGAAGACCGGCGACCGGCGAAGACCTTAAATGAATTGTCCGCGGCGAAAACAAACTTTAATTTATACATTTGCTATATGGATGATATATAGGTACAGTAATTTTTTCCCCTTTCGGTTAGGTTCCATGTTATCATATTTTAAGTTATGTACACAAGATGTACACAAATATACAAATGCTCCACCGACCTGTCGGAGTCGTCCACAAGTCGATCGTAGAAAACTCGAAACGTCTCATGAATCCACAGAACGACCAATTTGTTCAACTCCTTCATGTGCGAGGCGGGGACCAGGAGTATGCCCTTGATGACCCTCGCGAAGTCGCGCAAGTTGAACAGGTAGTGGCACTTGCTGGGCGTCGGCAGGAATTGCAATGTGACCGCCTTGTACACCTCCATTGTCGCCGCCACGATCGCCTAGAGGAGGAACAAACGATTGTCTTGAGACGACAACAAAACCCTAATCCTCCCGATCAACAGTCAGTTTCACTAAACACTGTACAACGCTGTTCCAATGACTAACCTTGCTCTGCCTCGCAAGGGTGTCAGTGAAGCCTTTGGCGAAATGCCAGTCCATAATGGTACAGAATATCTTGTTCAGCGTGTTGTCTTCGAACGAGTCCAGAGTAATGAGCAGCATGTGGCGCGTCAGCCGCGACGAGATCAGGTTCGAGCCTCCGCCTGGTGGCAACATGGCTGACACCAACAGCTGTAATAGAAGGTACTATGATTGAATTACTGTAATATAAAAAAGTATTCTTCTTCTTCTTGTGTGTCTCCAATTAGTCAATGTTGGCAGTCAGTTCTGCATATTTTTTTCAGTTTTTAGCAAGGTTGAACAGTTCGGGCGCACTGGCGATTCCTGTGCACTCGCCAATGTTACGTGGCCACGACTTCGTCCTATGCCCGACTGACCTTTACGTTGCCAGTATCTATATCAGAGTATATAAATTATAATACTTCCACGTACCACATCGACGACTTCCTGACGGACCATCTCCTTCAGATCGTACCAGTGTTTGTGGTCGATCCACTGACGCAGCAGCTCGAGTGGGGGTTGCGCCCCCCACTGCTCCTTTTGCGGCATGCTCAAATCGTCCACGAATAATACGCACTATTAAAATTAGACACTTGATTGCTGATAATATTAAAAACAATTTGTATGACACATTTACTAATTCTAAGACGATTATATTAATATTATAGTTTCTATATTGTTGATGAAATCTACATATATAGAATAGAATAGATAATCCTTCAATCTCTATACAGCAATTTCTACCTTTTTCCCCATAGATGGTCCGAACACGCCTTTTCGTCTTCTGTCTACCTTTGACATGATGATATCTTGAGTCTATAACAACAAATACATCGTTACCATAACCGGATAGATGAACTGAATTAAAATAATGGCAAATACCTAGTTTAGTCGAATATCGAATCAGATACAATGTGAATTATTATGAAGCAAATAAAATAAAATCCCTTAAAGATGCATGGGTTGAGGAGAAATGAATAACATACTTATAAAATCCCTTTAAATCGCACCTGATTAGCCGTGGTCCGCGCGGAGAAGTTGATTGTATTGGTAATGTACTTCTCCCTGGGCAGCGACAATAGGAAGTTGAGCACCAACGAGGACTTGCCGGTGCCGGTGGGGCCCACCAGCAGGATCGGGATCTTCGCTTTCACCATCTTGGTCACGAAGAACCTCAGGCACGCGTTCTCGTTCGTCAGGATTATCAGGTCGTTGACCTGCAAAATCACACTAGGTTTTAATCATACTCGTATAACGAGAAAATGTTTCGACGCAGTCCATATACAAAAAATACTATTCAGCCTTGTCTCGAAAAGACTTTTAATAACACCCACAAATCCCGACAACCATTGCATTAGTATATTATAAAATCTATTTAACCTTAGCGTTGGCTGGCAGCGGCATCTCTTTCTCTAACTCCATCCAGGGTATCCAGGTGCCGTTGTTTCTTTTATCATAAACGTAGTCGAACACTGTGTCCTTGTCCTGAAATAGCTGGTTCTTTGTCAGCTTGAACGATTTCGGCTTGGGGTAGGCTGCGTTGCTCCCGTCTAGGAGTTTTCGGAAGAACGTATCAAAGCCTTTTCTGCTGTCGCCTGAAAGTGGAAACATACGTAAATCCAACAAACATACATATATGGTTACACGTACTTCTCATTGTACATAATGGATTTCCACTGATGTTGGTTCTGCCACAATTTTTGTCTTCTACTATCATCAATGTCGCTAGTAAATGCTTGTCAATGGGTTACTTCATCCTCATCGGATTTAGTGCATAAAGATACAAAAATTTCACAAGGATCTTTCAAATACAGCCGAATAGATTCAGTGCTTTCTCTGCCAAAATATTATGCGGTTACTTACGACCTGACTCTCAGAAGCTCGTAAGCTGCATCAAGTTTTCCTTGGAACATTTCATTATTAATAAAAATGGCAAAAAAAGAAATTCGTCGGGATTGGCAGGCTACTCCGAGGGAAGAATTCCCATGAGTTTTATGTTGCAGAAAATAATGAACCATTCTGGACGAATATGTTTAAGAAGCCGGTACGTTTGTGAAGGCTCACCGTTAATGGTAGCGCACACGCCCCACAGCAGCGCGAACACGAAGGTGCACTGCAGCCAAATCGTGCTGAACTGCGACTCGCCCTCCAGCAGACACGTGAACAGCCTCGAGAACGACTTACATACAACACACGAGCACGTTAATATTTTTTGTATATAATTGTAGGATTAATAAATGCTACTGAATATCATCGAGCACTGCGCATGAAAACTAAATTGTGCGGATATTGGCATGTTGCGAAAGTAATTACTTAAACCAAAATTGGATAGAATGTAAGATACATACCGTGTACTCGTAAGGAGAAAGATAAAACAAAAGATTAAGAAACTGGTTCCATCTTACATAAAACTGATGTATCTCCCCAACGTGCACGAAATGGCTGCATTTGAGCTGCAGAAACTCAAACACAGGCGGCAGGATCCAGTCGATGAGCTCCTGGATCAGGTCGAACTGCTCCGGTATCAGTTTCTTGCTTAAATGCGTGTTGTACGACGTCAAGAACGCGCGCCATCCTGGTTTACATACACTATTAATTTCCTTTCGTCTTTTCTAATATATTCGAATGTATTTTTCTTTTTATATGGACAAATTTAACATTTTCTTACTTGCTTCCATTTCAATAATATACCGTAAACCGTTATCGGAAGCAAAATACATATTTCCATCAGCATAAAAGGCAATAATAAAAAATAATTCCTATATAATTTACAGCACGACGGTTATGGCCCAAGACTTTCAATGTTCAAAGAAACTACAAAAGAAATAAATAGAGTGAGTGCACCTTACAAGAAACTTACCCAATTGTTCCGGCTCCATGTATATCATGCCGCAGCGGGAAACCGTGGCCGGTGAGGCGAACTCCAAGTCCGCAGGCTCGAATATCAAGTTCATTTTGTTCGTCATCTACCAATTCAACGAAAACATTCACAGTAAGTACAAAAGTGCTTAAGGATTTCAATGTACTGAAGAATACTGTCAGAAGAGGATAGTGTTAATTATCGTTGTTAATAGGATTGGAGAAATAGAACTGTTAATAACATTAGTCCATTCCGTATACAATAGTATAAGTGCAGTTAAAAATAGTATCTGTGCTATTCGAGATTCTTGTAAAAGCACATTTTTTTTTCGCAAAGGAGTGGAACAAGCTGCTTCACTCTGTGTTCCCCGAAAGTTACCACCTGAGGCACTTTAAATGTAGAGTGACTGGACACTTATTAGGTAAGCAAGCTACAGATGATAGAATACATGCTACGTCAGGCGAGATACTGGCCAAATGCGGTTAGCATTTCAAAGAAAATAAACCATATTGCAGTTCAAGTGTCATCAACGTGATGTTGGGGCTCGCCTGTATGATCTCGCCGCTCATGAGGCACAGCTTCTTGTTGTCGTCGAGCACGGTGTTCATGTTCTCGATCCACACGGCGTCCACCGGGCCGTCGAACAGGATCCACTTGCGGTCGCGCGTTATGGACATCGCGTACTCGCGGAACGCTATCGCCAGCACGCCGTCGGACCTGGCACGTACAATCAGAATCGTTGAGACATAGTGTGAAAAATGACAGAAAAATATTAATCGTGAAATGTAGACTTAGTGAAAAATAAGACGGAATAATAGTATTAGTCTATTCGCTGCTTTGTACACAAACTGAATCAATTAAAGCGACATTCACAGATAAAACACTATGAAGCACATCTTGGCAGATAAATCATTTGGTTGAAAGTGGATAACAGGTGGATTCAGAGAAATTAGCTTTGCTTTTCAAATTGGGAACCTTGTCAATGACGCATTAATTCCAATGAAACACTAACCACTCATGCGACGCCGGATCGAAGCAGCCATACAATTGACCCATGGTGATCGCCTTGGGGTTGATGATGCGATATATAGCGCCAAACTCTTTGTGTCGTGGCGGAGGCTTCATCATCTGGAGGGCACGGAGCGCGTCCGCCAGGGACTGGTAGGCCTGTGTCTTGCCACCCATGGGCGGGCCGACTATCATGAATCCGTGACGGACCAGCATCATCTCGTAAATCTGAAATTTGATTTCAACAATGAAAATGCACAATCTCTTAAGCTGAAAAATTTCATAACTCGATAAACTGCATTTATGACGAATTAGCGCTTTCGTGACAACACAGGATTAATATACATACATACATCCGCAACGTACGTATGCTTTCCTACCTGTATTATCTTCTCGAGGTACCAATCGGTGGGCTGCAAGTTTCTCTTCTCCAAATCCTTGTTGATGCAGCGGAGCAGCTCTGCCCGGTCCGGCTGCGGAATCTCAACGCCCGGAAACAGATCCGAGTATATCCCCGCGAACAAGGGTACGTCCTGCGATGAATCATTTAATTACAGTCTAACCGCGAACACAGTACCGCTCTCTTTATGAAAAAGAAAAGGCGTAAAAAATCTCTCTTCCAAAGCCGGCAACGCACTGACGACTCCTCGGATATTGCACGTGTCCATAGGCGACGGTAACCACTTACGATCACGTTGCCCTTCTGTCTATTATAGAAAAAAAGAAATCTCCATAACCGACATGCATGTATAAAGAGAGACAGTAATACAGAAAAAAACATGTCAGTTCTGTGACAAAAATATTCAGCATTCGGTACTTTCTGGTGTAACATATATTCAATCCCATGTCATGTCATCATTTGCCTTTCACTTTGTGATGCAAGGACCGTCTAATTTAACGTACCTGTGAAAGAAACTTAGGCATGTTGACGTCTATAATGGCCCTCAGCACCAGCTGCGCCTCGTCCTTCTCCGGATAGTTCTTCTTGAGCGCGCCGGACGCGAGCAGCACCGACTTGACGGCGCGCATCCCGTAGTCGTAGTGATTCTGCGACGACAGCTGCTCCGAGCACAGTTTGTACGCCTGCACGATCTTGCGAGCCAGCCTGGGCACAGGAAACTTGGAGTTTATGTTTCTTTCCTATCCTATCACTGGTCCGCAGATTAAAGTTAAAGTCATTTTATGACTGAACTAGCTTTTGCCCGCGGCTTCGCATGCGTTGCAATTCAGAATTTCTTAATGGCATTAAGTAAAAATGTAGTATATGAGTTCAGATTTTCCAAAGACAGCAGAAAGCTTTCACGGTATAGGGAAAGGGGAATTGTTTTACTCCAAATTGAACGCGTGCGAAGTCGCCGGCAAAAGCTAGTTATACATATAGTCCTTTCTCTTGAATCGCTCTATGTATTAAAAAAACCGCATCAAAATCCGTTGCGTAGTTTTAAAGATCTACGCATACATGGGGACAGGAAGCGGAAAGCGACTTTGCTTTATACTATATAAAGATAAAGAAGAATATTTACGGCCCAGCATTTACAAATCCGTTGGAGTACAGCGTGATTTCTCCGATCATCGCGTAGTCCGGCACCATCATGGCGACCGTTCGGAACAGCACCTTCAGATTGTCAGGCAGCTCCGTTCGCCCGGCGTAACTGAAATACAAACATTTATCTCAGTAAACCAAACTACACAACGCAGATATACGTGTTACTTAATTTGAACACGGATAAACTCCAAACAAACTTGGCTACATAACGGTCACTTTGATACAATGAAATGGATTAGTAAAACAAAGAGCCTAGAAATATTTCAATAAAGAATTCAAAAGCCCAAAGTCTCAATGATAAAAAATCAGGGTCAGTCACCCGGGATTCATGGTGATGAAGACAGAACAAGTGGGATTGAGGCTGATCTCTGTTCCCTCGAATATGAAGCGCTTCTCGCGGCGTAAGATCGCCAGCTGGATGGAGAGGATCTGCTGCGCCACCACCGACAGCACCTCCAGCTCGATGCGGTTGAACTCGTCAAAGCAGGCCCAGGCACCGGACTGCGCTAGACCCTGGACACGAATACGACATTACGACTACGACATACGACTGTAATACAAAAAAGTTTGATTTCTAATCATATTTCTACTCAGTTGTGCACTCTTGCTATCTGGGAGTTTCTGCTATAATAGTGGCAACTGCGTGAATCCTGACTGCTGAAGAGAACCAATCCATTTACATAATAATACTAAACTTAGTAAAATTAGTCTCAATATTTACCGAACCTTGAAAAATTTGCCCAACGCTTTATAATCTAGTCCATCAGAACAGTTGAAGACGACGCATTTCTTGGCGACGGCTTTGGCCAGATCTTTTGTGGTCTCCGTCTTGCCTGTACCGGCTGGGCCCTCGGGAGCACCGCCCAGGTTCAGCTTCAGGGCACTCATTAGGGTCCTAGGAAACATAGTTGTTGTACTCGTATAAGCTATAAGCTAAAATAAAAATAGAGTACAATGAGCCCAGTGGCCCTGGCACGAATCTCTAGCGACAAAGTATTCGTACGGTAGCTGGTAGAAAAATTTATGAAAATTGCACAACTCCCCTATCGTGCGAAATAGAAACTAATTTGTAATGTAAATGTAAGAGTCATTCCCGCGTTTTGTATGAAATGTCCGAGCGGGAAAGCCCAACTGATGTATTCTGAGACTGTCAATTCTGTTAGTTGCATTGTGAAGCCTCGATGCCTTTACATTAGAGACTCTGGTAAAGTTCGTGCTCGCGGTACAGTATCGGATAGAGAGTGAACCTGTAGCAGCGGTCGGTGAGGGGCGTGGCCACGAGGCGGCCCGTGTTGCCGAGGTACTCGAAACCGTACTCCACATCGGTGGTGATCATGCTGCACGTGATGTGGTCGCCGCGCCAGTAGTAGCGCAACTGCGAGATCCAGTTGAAGTCTGTGATCTCGCGAACCTTCCTGTCCTCCATCTCTTCAAGGATCGAACGACCTGATTGCGAACACGACACTTCATATAAACGTTCTTTCACTAGTGTTAGAGTTCTAGAAATGTAACAATATGTACCTTGAGTGGATCAGTGGATCATGACAAAAAACAATTCAGAAGATATGAAACGCACGCCAAAGTCTAATCGCCTCAAAGCGGTTACAAAAATGAGATCTTCAGGTTAGACTGAGCAGATAAATCTTGTGAATCACCGCATAAAATCAGATTTGATAGGACTACTATGTATGAGCACGAGAAGAGATACCATGGACATCGAGTACGATGAGAGCCTCGACTGTGATGCGGTTGCCGGGGCTCAGGTCTCCCTGCACCAGGTACACCAGCCCGGTGATCTGATCGGTGCTTCTCTCTATTAGCTCCGGCAGGCTGTTTGCCTGAATTGCTTCGATGGCCTGCATTTAGATAGAAGATTTGATTTTATAATGTGGCAACATCGTATGTAAGACAGCGTATCACTCTTACCTTGAGCAGTGGAATGCGTTGCCAACCGCTTCGTGTTATAACAGTGAAAACATTGATAAATAAAACGTGACAACCTTGCTAAAAGCGTCTTGTTGATATTTATCTAATTCTATATTGAAGTTATTTTACACACTTTCACACTTGACTTACACATTTAATCATTGGCTTTCATATTCCACTGTGACCATCACACCGTTCATAGCTCACCTCAGTCGTGTACTGCACACAGGAACCGGACTGAACTATCTGTCCCGGCCAGATGAGCACCCATTCTTCTCTCGTCGCCAGTGGGTAGGCGGTGACGGCTTCGGAGGCGACGTCCCGGAGACTTATCATCATCTGCTGCTCCAGTTGTTGGAGCCAGCGTTCCACCATACCCTGTGAATGAACGATATTGATAACAAACTTTATTGCACTACCAACTAATATCCAATATATTTTACAGTCAACTCAATTTGTAAGTCGATGGATAGCGAGGTGATTTTGAGACACCCGTCCTTTTGTAAATATCGTGTGCTCATTATAGCACTAAATCCATACCGGAACATGGAAACATTTGAGGTTATTGATACTTAATAGCTGCGGATTGTGTAAAATTTTTAAAAATCGAAATTTAATAACGTATGAAAACCTTAGCGTCAGCTGGTTGTATGCTAGAAGATAGTTCGACGACCTCCCCCTCAGCGGAAGCCATTCCGACGATTTCCTTGGCGGCGTTGAACTCCAACGTGTAGATGCCTTCGAAACACTTCTTGAGGTGAGGCTGCACTCGCATTGGGTCTTTCGTTTCCGATAGAATCTCCAGGAGCTCGTCGTTTGATAGGAAGAAGAACCTGCAGACAACGTCATATGCAAATTGTTATTGGATTTGAATTTAAATATTGAAAGCGAGTGTTTTCCCTATTAAAATAATGCACTAACCTGGGGAAAAATAGTCGCTTCTTTTCCAAATAGTCATTCAGTCCTCTTTGAATGTCATCCAACAGCGCATTGTTGTTTTTGAGTTTCCTGAGAAGAGCAGGATAGTCGGTAGCGGTGAGCACCATGGGGTCCTTCTGCGTGGCCGCCATGATGGTGCGCCACTCCTTGTCCACGTCGCGGAAGTTGCGCGCCTCCGTCGGCATCTGCCGCATGATGTCCTCCGAGGAGAAGATCGGCTCCAGGTACATCCAGGTCGCTTGGCACTGACATTTTATTTTGGTAAAGTTAGATCAAAACAAATTTAAAGAATAGTCCTGTATCAAACCCAAAGGTCAATCGATTTTAAGATGCAGTAAGAAAACAGATAATCAACTGAACCTATTAAGTAACTTTGAAACCAAATAACCTGCAACCACTGGTCCAAAATGTCCTGCATGCTGATAAGCTTTTCTTCCCACGCGACCATGTCAGCCTCGAAGGCTTTGACATAAGGCGATCCTCGCATGGTCTGCGCCTTCAGAATGTGGTCGTCCAACTGTTGCTGCACGTCGTCCAATCCTGTCAATATACCCACTCCCGTATCCCTAGAAACATATTCAGCGTTCATAGAAACACATTCATATGCCGTCCTACTTTTAAACTTGCTTTTATCTTTGTGCCAAAATCGTCAACTTCATCTTTATTGGATATTGAGGAAGCAGAAATTATGTTAGCTGGCAATTTATAATCCAACTTACAATTGACAATGACTGCCGTTTTGTCAAAATCAGTTTAAAGAATCATCCATCGGATGTAAATAATTATCAGTGTTAGGTACCCCACATGTCTTATCCTTTCAAATATGACCTATATTAAGTTGTAAGTTACTGACCTATAGGGCATGACTTCAAATTTAACTCCGACCCATTCTTCCTTCATCTTGTTGAGCGCCTTCTCGAGTGCGTACTCCTTGGAAGCGTACTGCTCAATCTCCTCCAGCTGCGCCGAGTGTACGTGAACCCCCTGGTCTACCATGTCTGCCAGCGTGGCCTCGGGTCCATGCACCACCTCCACACCGACAAGGTCGCTGATCTTCGCCCAATGGCGATCTCGCATTCCCTGAATGATAAAATAGAATAGAAGAATTCTCAGAAGTGATAAGAATAAAGGAGAATTCTTTAGCACTTCCGTTTTAAATTCCCAATAATAGAAATTGGCACAACAGCAATAAAAAAATTATCAAGATATTGTAACAAAGGTAAATCAGTCGCTCCCTGTATATATTTCATAAATAAATGTTAGATTTCCACATAAATATTTCAATTAATTCATTTATCATAACAGGGTAAATTACTCATTCCTTATGGTAGCAACAAATAAAC
>DWQT01001169.1:0-17885 GCA_018244895.1 Myscelus amystis hages
TTAAATTGCCTAATTTGGAATCAGATAGCCGTGTGTGGAATTGTCCTAAGATATTATTATTATTATTATTATTATTAGTTTTATTATTATAATAATTTTAATGTTATAACAATTTATGCTAGCTATAGTGCCGTAGTCACACTATAAAAATATGCTACTCTACAGTCAATACAGTTAGTCTCAGCCTACTTTCCCAGAGAGCGTGTAAACGAAACAAAAGCATTATTTTGATGCCGTAATTAATATACAGTTTTCGCGAAAAATTCGCTGTCCTGTTTAAGCCCAGATTGCCGCCGTTCGTCTTGCCTTGCGCCAAATAATCAGTCTCATCGTAATACGACTTTGCTTGGGCCACCCTACTTTACGTGATGTCATTGATATTTACAGTCTACACTAGATGTTTATATATGCTCCTTCGTCATATTTATAAACTTTTGTTGTTAAAAAAATAGATAAAAGTAATTTCGTGTCATCACAAGAGACTGCCAATACAAAAGGTGACTTTGGGAAAGTTTTTCTGTTGAAGTGTCTAATATTAGGACGAACCCTAAAAGCCTCAAGAATAAACCCTCTATGGTTATGTGACGTCATCTACGTACTGTTGTCGTATAGACGCCTCATGGACAGAATACTTTGACTAAATTAAGCAGAACCAGGTGAATAAACAGGGGATTGTGTTTTGACTTATTTGCAAACAAAATGTATGTTACCTACTCTTGCCTCATTCACATTATTAATCAGGAAATCTGCTGTTCTATCTATATGATAATTGAAGATCCATCCAATCTTATTATTTAAATTTCTATAAATCCAATAAATCTGTATTTTCCTTTCTTTTCCATCCACGTTTTCATTGAACCCTAGGAGAATTATGTGTTCTTTATTCGAGACCATTTTGAAAAACATTGTATAAGTACTTTTAAATAAGAGGACAGTTTTAAATTTCTACTCCACTTTACAAATCCAAATCAAATCCAAATTGGACCACTGATTAGAGTCATTAAATATGAAGAGTATCAATGCTAGTTTATAGTGTTCATTATTTGATCAAACTTCTTACAGCTTCATAGCTATATCGAGTGCTCCTAGTGTTTTTATATTCGATCCAAGTTATAAATGATATTGTTACTCGAGAGAAAGATCTTTAGAGAAATAATATATTAATAAAAGATAGCTATATAACCTATGAGAAAGCTCTTTGTGAGCACTACAGTTCTACAACAAAACCGCAATGTTTGTTCGCCAAGTCCTGTAATATAATATCTTTATCTTGCAGTGCTGCAAGCTGTCATATTAGATTGCCTCAGTGTGATGACGGTCGACCCTCCAGTCGTATTAACGTACGATGAGAAATGTGTGAACTGATATGTGAAATCTGAAGCGAAAGCATGTGAAATGTTTTTATCCTTATTCAATTATATTAAATTGTGACCTGGAAAATAGGGGGTGTCACAAGGGACATATTTGGTCATAAATGTTTCTTCAAGTGCTATACATTTAGGTAATACATATTTTGAAAGAACTAATGTTTTTAAATTTCTTTTATATGCACTCACACAATATTTTGCTATCATTCATAATTTTCTATAGGCGTAAAGCGCCATCAGCGATGAAGTTTCCTCTTTGTACTTTTACGTTATTGGGGCTCAGTAAGGAATAAATAAATAAGTAAATACCTTTTAAGATCATCCCCTCGTACTCATGTGGAGTAAATTACGGAGAATAAGTATCAGCATCATAGCATTTCCGCTACATCGTAATCCTATTCGGTGGTTTATACTACCAGCTCGGCCCCAAAATGAGATTTTTCTTAATGATCTCAGCCGATCCGCAAGCATATTTGCTTCGGTTATCTTATTATCTGGAAAATGTATGCTTAATTTTCTCGTAAGCTAACAATAACAGGTATTGGCTATTAATTACGCCACAATGTATTACAGCGTCGAACCTGATTGGTTCGCGTATAATCACGCGGATTGCGGGAAATTTCGAAAATTGGAGGCTAATGATACCACACTCCGATTATATCTATATATCTAAATAGAATTGAAGTGTCTGTTTGTGGTTTTAATTTAACTGTTTTTTTCTAGTGCTTATAGTTGTTTATAGAATGCTTAAAACACGAAAAGGTTTTTTCTAAATTTTTATCTATCTATCTGTCTGTCCTTCTGTTTGTCCGGGCTTATTTTGGGAACGGCTGAACCGTGTTGTAAAATAATTGAGCGCTCAGTTTACCGCACAATGTAATTGGATGCTTAATTCTTGACCACTTCAATTGTGAATTTCGACGAATATGAGTTTTCAGTTCAATTCCGACAAACTTTTGTTGTAGTGAGAATTCATTATTGCCCTCTGTTTCATTACTGAAATTTCAATATAGCGCCTGTAATTTACGTAAGTTGATAACCAATTGCTTTCTGTATTGAAATTTGGATATGTTTTAAAGCAACATAATGACCATTTTCGGGTTGCTTCATATTTTAAAGGCGTCTCGACTTCTGGGTTGCCTTTTTAATTTCTTTCCTCTGCCACCAATATCTTTCTTCCATTATAATTACATATACTCGTACATCCTACGCAAAGATGAAGATGATGAATATTTATAAGTAATTATTGGTATGGCTCAAAACTGTATATCCCCAAAATTTTACGAAAGTAGCCTATAATCCATCTATCGATACTTGAGTCTATCCATCAACGTAAAGTATATTAAAATTACTTTTAAACGCATAATAAGATACGCCGGCTACGGTGTTGAGAAACTTCTCTCGCCTCTCCTTCTTTCATAAAGTTGTTGGATATTCACGCCTATTAGAAGTACTCTTCAAGTTGGCAGGCTCGTAGTCGTAGTAAGTCTGTCTATCAATGTGGGAAGTAGGCGTAACCGTATTTTTGTATGTAGTAAGATTATTTGAAATTGAATACTTTATGCTTAAAGTAATTGTTATAAGTTATAGATATTTCACTGAATCTATCTGCATACATATGCGTGAGAGTCATAAATACCACATTTTAACTCTAGAAAACTATTTAAAATTAATTATAGCATTACTGTTTTCAACACAGATGATGATCAACAGACTGACCTTAAAACGTTCATAAATTTATTCCAAAATATGTCTTGTTACAGATTAAAATGACTGTGCATAAATCTACAATATGGACCAAGCATTTACGGATGGCATGAGAGTGAGAATACTAACATGCGTCCCGGCCCGACCTGGTTGGCGACCTCCACGCTCTTCCTCTGTCTTCAGTACTCCGAAATGATACACGGCTCGGCCCCAGAGATCCACCACGAAATCCCAAACACTGGTCGTCACCACAGACATCGACATAAACCAACAGAATCCCCTCTCCTCAACCTACACTTCAACGACTACTACGACCCTATATCTGATTTTAAAGAGAAGACGTATCTCGACAGGAGTCTCATCGGTTACGAGATAGTTTCTTTCGATGAAGATAAGAAGAATAGTTGGATGAAAAAGAGCGATTGGATAAACATGTCCAATGACCAAGTCGGTGAGCTGAAGGACAAGAAGCATTATCAACATTGGCCAATAAAGAGGGAGGCGGTGATTGAAGGCGATTTGGTGCTAGGAGGTCTCATGATGGTTCACGAGAGGTCCGATAGTATGACGTGTGGCCCAGTGATGCCTCAAGGAGGGGTGCAAGCGCTAGAAACAATGCTGTATACGTTGGATATTATAAATAATAAACTCAAGCTAATTCCTGGTGTGATTATTGGCGCTCATATTTTAGATGACTGTGATAGAGATACATACGGACTGGAGATGGCTGTAGATTTTATTAAAGGTGAGATATTTCAATAACAAGCTGTATATTTCAAGACAAGTAGTATTTGTTTTGCTTTGAACTTTTACCCTTTTTTTAAAAAACGCTGTTTTTTTTCGAAATAAGAATTCCATCGAAACACTAAATTAAGAGGCAAGTTCCTAATCAGATTTCGTATAATCTACTAACCAAGAAACGCGTGTCGAATTCTTTAGGCGTTGTTTAGCTATTAATAATCTTTCGTGTGCTATGTAGCTATGTATAACGAAATTTATTTTTGTAGTCTGAAAGATTCCGCAGGTAGCCTATATTAAATTATGTTATAATAAGAACAACATAATCGTTACGAAAACCAACCCAAACCGCCCGCATCCATCAATGTTTTCATTTTCATAAAACAATGTCCTCCGAAACACAGGTAATTAAGCCTTCCAGTGCGAGTTTCCAATTAATATTCGTTACCACAGTTTCCTTTTTTCAATCTCGATCGTTCATCACATTGAGCTCCCGAAGGGACATTGTTTCATTACAGCTCAGATAAAGGAATCGAATTGACTTAAAAAAATACGAAACAGTAAATGGAATAGATAATTAATTTTTCCCAACTTCCCTTTGAATTTTGAATAACATATCAGATGCAAGACGAAAATTGAAATGGACCAAAGATCGTGGACGTCTCCTGTGTTCCCGTTTGTTCTATTATTGCTGCGTAACAGCAGAACCACAATTGAGGTGCCTCTACTTACAGATGAATATAGATTCTAAAAACTTTCAAAGCTGTCAATTTGTCAAGCAGAAAAGACAGTGCCATATACGTTTGACCGTAATAATACAAGGTCACTCGCAGTCTCCCCGATCGCACGCATGTCGATATTTTCAATATAACGGCCCAGTAGAACGCGCTATCGAGCGAATTGGTTCAAGAGACCGACGTAGCGGCAGAAGTGCGCTTTGTTTTGGCGCTCGAGCGGTCTTAGTCACATATTTCATGTTTTATGTATTGTACTTATTGGATATAAAGCGCTGTTAAGATCGCAGACAGAGTTTGAACGATGGGATGAAATGTAATTAGCCTTAGACTAACTGTTAGTTTTTATGCGCTGATACATTTAATAAACATTCGAATTTATGTACCTACGTATGAGAAATTTTTCTACACCATATATGTTTATTGCATGATATATTGATTTTAATATATCCAAAGCTATTTGTAATCCGTTGATTTCCAGGAAAGAATATTTGGTTCCATCAATTAAGTACCTACACAGATCTTGTATTCCAAAAAAATGAAAGAATTGTACTTCAGACCTTAGAACTTCGCTAAAGGCAAAGATAAAACAAAAAATAATACGGAAGCAGTGGAATCGTAAGCGTACATACCCAATTAATTTCCCAACAATGTTAGAGGTTCACCAATACCTATGTGAAATATAACGAAGCAAATTAAATATTGATAGAATCGAGATATAATAGCCGGAATTGTATAGGACAGAGGCTCCCAAACTGTGTGCGGTAGATAATAAATTTACGTTACACTAATTACCTTGCCATTGTATTTATTTCCTATATTTCTTAAGTAACCAAATTATTGTATTTTAATCGTTTTCCTATTTACCTAGTTTAGTAGCATTGTACCCTATTTCGAGAAGCTGGGGCGCGCCGATAGATAATGCAAGTGTGCCACGAACGACAAAGTTTGGGAATCCCTGGTATAGGACATGCCTCGAACAGCTAATTGAAGAGTCGTTTGTGAATTCGGTTAGCTTTGTGTAAAGTTACAGAAATGCGAACAATATTATTGTAAAAGTTAGGTACGGAAACACTTTGAAGTTCTATCAATTCCACCACACCTTGTTCGTTATCGTCGAAAATTGGAGAGGACACAATTGAGATATCTTATAGGAATCTTATCAATCAATCCTCAAACCTGCCTTTGATATGCCCTAGGTAGTCCAAGTCGATTCGCCGAAAGAAGTACTGTCGGTACATCTGATTCAGTCACTTGCTATTATAATTTATGTTTCAGTCTGAAGGGTAATCTACACCTTGTAACTACCTACCTCTACTACCTCGGTCCTTAAAGTCCTGAAAAAAACGATTACTATTACAGTATAGTTTTGAGCAGTAAATTATCTTAAAGAACAGCATGCACTTTAGTATTCGATTAAAGGATCTATTTCAGAATGTATCGCGCACATTTCGAATTCAGTTCAACCCGTATCCAACATTCTGGTCTAAAGAGCCTCACCAAAGTGCTCGTTTGAAAAAATAAAGGTCCCTTTATACCTTTTACCACCAGCTCAAGTGGTCACTTAGTACAGATTTCCCGACACTTGAGCCGTAATGCACGAAACCGAGGTAAATATTTTCTCACGCAAAGAATTCAAGCGCTGACTAAGCCGAGAACAATGGCGAACACCTCGGAATATTCCAGAGAAACAAAGAAAAGCCTTTTTGTTTCAATTTCTTAAGGGGTTATCAAAATTGTACGTTACAATGCTGACCAATAAAATATTGTGAAACGAAAGATCTTATCTAAAATACAATGAAATCTTCGTAAAGTTTATAACAAAGTTAACTTTGTTACTTTTTTTATCACTCCCATTCCAAAATGATGTAGAAATTACGTTGATGCTATAAAAGAAATATTTTAAAAAAACTATCTGTACTACGCCACCGTTTTTCCTTGTATAACCGCGAAAAATATCAATGACCAGACCAGACCTTCTATCCAGAATGCAATTCTTATTTCATAATACGATTGAAATAATAGTTACGAGTAGTAATAATAGGATCATTTTTCTGCAAGAGAATCTGGAATTGAATTTCTCATTGTTCATTTGTGGAGCAGCAAACAGAATACCGTTTGTTTTTCCAGTTGCCAATGCAATTATGCTTCCTTCGAACCTACATACTGTTCTCTCTGGACTGTATTGTTACATACAATCATACACAAACACACATACAATTATTCGCACGAATATCAAATCAAACACGCCAGAACTCGCAAGCTTTATTTTACGTATACAAAATGTAATTAATCAATATTTATAAATATATTAACGTCAAATTGTCACTTCTGTTAGAACTGTTGATTTTATGTTCAATTGTTGGTTGTGTGGTAAATGCTGCAGTGGATTTTAAAGCTAGACATAATGGGTACGACTTAATTGGTCCAAATTACGAATTCAGCTGGTTATGTTTATTTTATGTTCAACTAGATGACCCGGAAAATGTCGCTTTGCTATATAAATTATAACTAACGCCCCCGAAACCCCCTTACAGGTGGAATTTCGTAAAATCCGTTCTTAGCTGACCTTTACTCACCGTAAGGAATATTCGTACCAAATTTCAAGTCTCTAGGTCTTCTGGTTCCAGAGATATCGTGATGAGTATCGCTGTAACTCTCCTATATTTTATTTTCAATATGAGAGAGAATAAGTTCAATATGATCTTAGAATCGTGTAATAATTTTATTACAATATAAAATAATCAAACTGTCCCAGGTTCAATCAGCAACATCGACGATGCAGAGTACGCGTGCAACGCCACCGCCGTCCGGAAAGTGATATCGGGCGTGGTGGGCGCCGCGTCCAGCGTCACATCGGTCCAGGTCGCCAACTTGCTGCGACTCTTCAAAATACCGCAGGTGCCTACGCTATCTTTGTTACAGCCTCGCCACAAGCCTCTGAACTTTCCTCACCGCCCGCTTCCATCGCATTTACTCTGTAGCAATTTACTCTACTCTGTGGCAATTTACTCCCAGCCTACCACAGTGTCAAAGACGAAAGAAGCTTATGAACAATAACTATAAAATGTACATTCATTAAGTATATATCTTGTAATAAATATAACAATTGGAATCTGGAAATAAAAATACCCGTAATATGTATTGAATTCGCTATGCGTTAGTGACGTTAAAGTAAACCTCAAATCTTCCTGGTAGTGCAGCAAGAATGGTGTTATTTTAAAAACTTGCACTTTTCTGGCGGTTTCAATTAAAACTTGGTCTCTTCTTCTCGGTTAATTCAACAAGTATTCACGCCCCGGGAGTCAACGTTATCCATTCTATTATAAGTAAATTAAAATCCAATCTCGACTTGTTATTGTGTGGCTTCATCGAGGAGGCGTCGTGCCTCTAAAGCTACTGATTTATCGAGACAAGACAAGTAATAACTTGGATTTAAGCCCGAATAAAGGCAAGTTGTTTCTTATCACGCAATCTGAAGAACTTTGCAATTTAGACGTTGATGCAACGAATATATGTAGTTGTCAACGCTATAGCCACTATAAAAATAAATAATTGAAACAAACTACGGCAGTTACCAGTGTTTTAAAAGCTATTATACTTGCAATGGATCTTTCAATTACACCCAGATGTACAATAAAGACATTCTCATAACACAAATGTTTGCCCCGAGTGAGAATCGAAACCACCTCCAGATTGTCAGTCAGAGTCTATAACCCTTAGACCAAAACTCAGCTACGTAATAATAATAGAAAACAATTTCGACTGAATAGAGTAAAGGATTGACATCTCAATGGCAATTCATAACAAAAATTTGGTAACTATAGAAAATAGAAAAAAAGAAACTACGGATTTATAAAATACCAAGCAAAATTAATAAAGGCATGGACGTCAAATCTGTGGGATCAAAATTTAGTGAAAATAATTAAAAAAGCATCTTTTAGCGATTCAGAACAGGAAATAAGGGTACTCCCCTGTTCTGTGGAAATCTAAGCCACGACATGATAATGTTTGTTGTTAACGACAAGTTGTAATTCACTTGTTTTCGGCAGTGCCTACTTCGTACTTCGGTAAACAGGAAATTTGGACTTTTACACAAAGAAGAAGTTCGCTATTGGTCTGTAGATAAATTAATTTGCGCAAAACTTGGATTTCGTGTTCGTTCACTTAACTCCCTGTAATAGACAGTTTCAGACTTGGGTTTAATTAATAAAATTCGAACCTTAATTTATTGTTGACTATTTTATAATCAGATTAATTTTAGAAGTTTTGCATTACGCCCGGTAAGGAGAACAATTTAACAGTACAAAATTAAATGTATCTACTCTGTACAGTATGCTTGCTTCATGTAATGTATTCTCATGATAACTGCACTCGAACTGACTAATACTAACCAGACAAATGTTACTAACAGTTCAATTCAAGTAAACCGTTTACAAATAAACATTAACCAACTGATAATTTTTTTGGTAACTGAAGTAATCGTCATGAACAGACCCATTCCTGTCACCTAACTCTCATAACTCCTGTCCCCTCGTTTGCTCTCCTTTATTCAAATAAAAAAATATAATTACCTTATTTTCATACTAACAATCTTTATTTTAGGTTTCATTCTTCTCAACGTCTCCAGAGCTCTCAAATAAAGGGCGCTTTGAGTACTTCACGAGGACCATCCCTTCAGACCTGCACCAAGTGCGCGCCATGGTTGAGATCGTCAAGAAGCTGGGTTGGAGCTACGTCTCCATCATTTACGAGGAGTCCAGCTATGGGATTAAAGTAAACTATCTTTTTTATGGACGCTATAAATTTTAGTAGCATAAAGTGTAAACATATCTCCTGTCGATCAACACCAAAAATTAAAAAAAGCCAAGGAAACAGTATTCAATCTACACACACAATGAATACAAATGTTGCAATGGCAATTTAGGCTCAGTTTTACAGTTAAGTACAAAACATAGTCTTACACGCTAAGGATTTATATACGAGTACCTGGAACAGATACTGCTGCCTATTGAGGTATTACATGTTGTAAAGAGCCCAGAGCAATCTATACTGATAATATAAAGCTGAAGAGTTTGTATCATTGTTTAAACGCGCTAATCGCAGGAAATATTGGTCCGATTTGAAAAATTCTTTCGGTGTTAGGTAGCTCATTTATCGAGCTTTATATAGCAAAGGAACATTTGCCGGGTCAGCTAGTCCTATATAAAACCTTCGAGACGCCTTCTCAAAAGGTTCCACGATAAAATCGCTTTAAGTCCGATTAAAAGTAAACTATTAAAAACATTAATCCGAAAACATGTAACTTGTAACAGAATATAATAATCTCAGACTATCAGTAAATAAAATCCGTTGACTACTTTACTCTACAAAAAAGGTGAAATCTTCAATTTGTCTTCGTTACGTGTCTACTTTTTTTGCGACCAGACGTTATCGTGTTTCGCTAAAATCATTGTATACAAATTGCTTCGAATTTATCTAGCTCACAAAAGGCCATTTCTACCAGGGACAACAGCTCATTTACTTATTTTCCATAAATATTCATACAGTGACGGAGAATAGCGAGTCATATAAAGTGAACTTAAAATGTTGTTAACTGATGAACGTGCGATGTTAACGATACAGTCTAAGAAGAAACTCGTCTAAATAATATCAGTAAGATGAAAGCGATTAAAATAACATGCTGTGGAGAGCAATACAACTGTTACTGTAGGTAAACTTTAAATATTTGTTCCTCTTTTAATTTGTACCATACGATGCATTCTACATTTCAATTGATGTCCTTTACTGCAAAAATATATATAATAATAATATCTCGATACGAAGAAGGAACTTCATTCTCCGAATGGTAACAGTTTAGAATTTTTGCATGTCTGTTTGTTTGTTTGAGCGTAACATATACATCGTAACTACTTACACTGATTTCAAATCGGTTTATAGAATAATATGTATATGGGTAGTAAAAATACGAGAATACTGTTATAAAAATTTACAATTGGCTATAAATTAAGAAAATTTTTTGAAGTAACTGAACTGTTTGAAGATAAATACAGAATTAGCGTAATTAACAGATTAACTTCATTAAATATTTACATTCCTCAGTGCGTATGTAGTTACAGCTAATCAGAGGTATGTATGTATGTATGAACAGTAACGAAGAAAACAAACATTGAACTGAGCGACACACACGGGAATATTTGTGTTTCCTGTGGAAGCTCATTTGTTTGTTGGACAAATGTTTTCCGTTAGTAATGAAGTCGTGGTGATAATAAGTAGTATCTTTATCATTCGAAATATAAATATTTAATATAAGTACATTTCATATAGGAGAATACGAATTCTATGAATTATGAAGGAAGATTGTTTACAATTTGTGCAAACAATGTCTGCAAGCGTATGTTCTACGACAATATAATTCAGGTCGTCAGCGGGCGCAAACGACACAAACATTTTTCAGCAAACATTAGTGAATGTTTCATTTTTCCGCTCTCAGCCTACATTTTTGGGAGCTGAGTTTTTTTTCATGTAGCTACGTACATCCGTCACTTTAATGCTCTCTCCGCACCGCGTGGTCAGTTTAGTTTTTTAAACACAAAAAAATTTAAGCGTCGAAATACGTATGTTCCAGCGTTCAAAGTCACATATCCTGTAACATTGGAAACGAAACATTCAAATTGTTTTGCGCTTTTTAAATCAAGAATAGAATTGCAGTACGCAAGTTGCTAATAAATATATGTTGTAAATGATGTTATTATTAGTACTGAAGTGGTAGTAGTTGTGGTGCGGCCCGCACCTTCATCCGTAATCCGATTATTTATATAACTTCCGACAGTTGCACTGGACATTAAGCCGTATTTCCCTAATCTTTCTTTGCAGATTGTTGGGGATCATAAAATAGCGCTGTGTGTATAAGCCTCTTTTAAAACCCGCAATGTATAATCTGGGGATAAAACAACGCATTTAGACTTTAAATACATAAATACATACCTTTTACGAAACACAGATTCAAAGTAGTATACTAAAAGACGAATTGACCATACGGCGATTCATTTTGATATATTGATACCAGTACCATTAAATCACAAGCCCATAAATTTCCATAACAACCCATCTGAATCAAATCCAGAATTTCATCTGGTAGTTCACAGTCGATCTGAATGCATTGAATGTCGCCAACAATTTTCGCCACTAACTCCACAATATTGCCAATAATGGCTGGGAGCATGCTTCTGCTAATGGATAATAATGAACAAGCGTGCACTGAATTTCAAACAACACTCGTGTCCAAGAATGTGCATTTATACTGCATATTGGTAACATTTGAAAAGGCTGTCATCGTTATTATGCATATAGAATGATAGCTCGCCTCTTTAGAGAAGATTGGTTAGTTATATATTTTGACAGCTAAATGGTATGTGGGAGATATATAGAACCGTTTCACAACCGGGGCCAACTGCTTAGTGCCTCTGAACAGCGTCCCAATTTCGACGATCATTTTAAATTGAAATAGTCCCTTGTGGTAAAATATCTTTGAATCGTTAGTATAAGTGTTCACTATTCACAGGCCTTCGAAGAATTAGAAGCTCTACTAGCACGAAGTGGAATTTGCATTGCCGTAAAAGAGAAGCTGGTGAAGGACTCAGGGGTGGCAGCTGAAACGGCATATGATGAGATTGTGCAGAAACTACTAACCAAACCCAGAGCTAGAGGTGAGTTATTTTGAACACTTCTTTAACTTGACATGCTCATGATTCCAGACCGGGCTAATACAATCCTGATATTAATATAGACAAACATACAAAAAACACGATTCCAGTCAAGATACGAAAACCATGTACCCTAATAGGTAGTATTTAAGTCGAGGCGTCATAAAAAGACGTCATAAAATCGTTACCGATGAAGATAAAACGAACGTAACAATCAAAAGTACATTTCTTTTTATTACTCTTCTGTGATATACGACCGTAAGGACAGTGTGAGAGCGTTCGCGTTGTATTGATACAATCTAAAAATATAATAAAATCCCTGAGACGACTTCACATGTAACGATCAAAAAATAACTGATTAAAATACCTTCGGATGTTGAGAAGACTGTTCTAATATTATTAAGCTCGCAATATCCATCACGTTGTAATAGGCTGTAATCTAATAACTAAAAAGTTAAAGTCATTATCGAAACTACCCTTCAACCCTTGTGATAAATGGACCAGTTGGAACCCGTTACTTGAGAAAAGCTATTCAGTGACGACATTTAAAAGGTGAACCCATAAGAAATGCGACAGTTTATATAATTCAATAAGAGAAATCCACATATTATTTTAGAGCCAGGACAATAATTTTGTGGATAGTGATCTGCAGTTCATTCTAATGGAGAACTTTTCTACTGGAAAACAATTTTTTTTGTATTGTGATGACTAGGCTTGAGCATTACGCTTCGAGGCACGTCGACCTGCTCTCGGTGATTGTGACCACAGCTATATTTAGAGTTCGCCATATAACTCTATTGCCTCGGCAAAAGCCAGGTTGGTGGACAGCTAGTAGGAGGATAGAATTTCAAATCTCGAATGTGCATATAGTGGTACGTTACGTTGTTCTAGTCGTAGATGGCACACAAACCGTGGACTACGACAAATATTGTACCGTTGAAAGAAAAGTGTGTTGGTCACACGAACAGTGATCGATAATGGAAATTCTATCTCGTTGCGATAATTGGTATTATCAAATTTGAGTAGTTCATCAAGCTAATATTTAACGCTAGTTGTTTGAAATCTGTCTCAAACTCGACTCCAATTATTATGATTATCCTTGATTCGGAACGTAAAATGAAATTATCTTTAGATTCTGAGAATCACAAAATCAGGGTCGCGCATAAATCTTATTATCTAAATTTTAAGGACTCGTGCGATTGCGTGCGACTAACGGACCAAAAGTTATTTATTTAATTATGAACACATAATGATGTATACATGAATGAGAGAACAGAGGTTCCGATTTTAGTCTTTACTCCAGGAATCTGAATTCAAAAATCTGCCAGGATTTGACTTATGACTATATAAAGCTACGTGCTTTCTATATGAAAAATTAAATATTACTGTCGTATTCCAAAATCCATATTCGATAAAGTTTTAACGCTTGAGCTCTACCAGTTTTTTGCCAGCGTAGTAGACGAAGTCTTGAATGTTCCTTATATACAGAACTCTTAAAACAATAAGATTAAAGAAATTGTAAAACACTGCACATAAGGAGGTCCCTCGCAACTTAGGGAATTTTACGATAATATTATTGCTATCGAATCTATCGAATCATTTTCCTATTATTTATTTTATCAGTAATTCATATTCTTCCACTCATGTCTCGTTACTCGTTTATCGTTTGCGTTTGAAAAAAATAACTTTCTGCAATACGTAAAAATCGCTTAAGGCCATATTATCCTAATATCGTGGATTATTAATGTTGTTATTACAATATTGTATAAATGAAGTAAAATATCGCCTATAAAATGGAACGAACTCCTGTTATTGTTTCAAGAAAGCATTATTGCCTAAGAACAAATATTTACTAAGACTGAGAATATCTGTGAGATATTAATATTGTGAAATCTTACATAGTATAACATAAAAAAGAATGTAGCGAAAAGAACGCCACAGTTTTCATTAAGAAAGATACAAAAAAAATGCTTTTAATAAATATGGCAGAAATGTGGTCACATACGTCGTGATGTGATGTTAGAAATGACGGCTCTCGCAGCGGCAATTACGACGGAATTTGGGTGATGCTCGCATTATGGACAACTAGAGCATTCCCGTGGGTTTACTTGCACAATATATGGCAACATAGCAAACGTTGTGAGGACATCGTAGGGCACAGTGCTCTGCACGTAAAGGGGTTGATTGTTTCTGAGCACTGAGTACATGTGGCGGTGATACGTATTGGAAAGACCTGTGACTAGTAGTAGACTGAATAATGATAGTTATGATGAAAAAGACCATACATTTTGATGTCTATAGTCCAATCTCTTTTATCTCAAGGCTTGGCATGGCTTTCCTTTTAACCATGTTCCTTCACGCTGCTTCGCTGCGAATTCATAGAAAAATGAGTTAGACGATAACAAATTTATTAGATGTTTTTAATCCTCCTTTAACATTAATAATCGTTTGTTTTAAATATTAATAATCGTTTGCAATCTAAACTATATCGGGGCCACGAACGCTTTAGACCAAAAATGACGATCAATTTAAATGACTGCAGGGTTCAAAATTATAGGCTATTTCAATGAACGACCTAAAGAGTCCTCACAAATTTATAGCACGCCTAAGTAATTAGTAAGGAGAAACTATGAAACTTGGGGAAGTTAATTGTAAAGATAAAATTAGTTTAGACTCAAACATCAAAAGAATCATTATCAGTTATTATTTCCATCAAAAATACCATAAAATCACACTAACTGGAAACATCAAATATATGTATCTCTTAATACAGATGGCCTGAAAGCGGACGTCATAGGAACATATTGTCGAGGACGAACGAACCTCACAAAGACAATTACATACGGACCAAGAAATATAGACTTTGATTCAGTCTCATTATTCCCATTGTGCTTCGTAGGAATTGCTTTGAAACGTCTACCAATGGAGGTTTCCCTACTTGTTACGTCAATGTCTTTTTCTGGGATAATGAGGCCACTTGGCTTCGTTAGTGTATTAATTTTTTCAACAGACGCTAAATAGATCATGCAATAGATCAAGCATGGAAAAATGAAATATGATTATTTCATTTTTCCATACATTTTTCTTAAATGTCTATATTTAATGTTAACGAACAGAAATCTTGTTTGTTTATAAAGTACTCATTATATTTCTCATATCATTGCCTCGCGGACACATGCAATCTAGTGAATGTCACTCGTTCAATTCAATGCCGGATTAAATGCACAATATATTTTGTTATCTCTTCGATTTTTTTTATTACTTCTATTGTGTATCATTCGCGATCATGAAAATCCTAGTGGTTTTTATGTGAAGTATTTTTACGAATTTCAAATAAAAGTAACATTTATTTAAACACAATTCCTGAAGCGTCTAATTTAGCCAGTAGCCTAAATAAACGTACTTTTCTGGTGTTTTCTCTATTACAATTTCAAAAACCTAGAATAACAACGCCAACATCCCTGCTGAAATCATCACCATTAACAAAACATTACATTACTTACAAAATATAATGATAACGGAAAAATACAGACGAATTGAGTCCCTCCTCCTTTTTGAAGTCGGTCAAAAATGAAGCAGTTGGTAAATGTTTGATTCAGAATTAAGATGATATTGAACAACATACTAATGCAACCCTTTTTGGGGCCCACTGCTGGGCTAACCTCGAATGTCCTCCACCACACTGCACCCGCGTAGATCACAATACATAATTATCAATAACTTTTAAATCAAACAATAGACGATCCAAACTTTAAATATTATACATTTCATGGCCCTCAAATTTCAATATCACCCTACCCTTCGACGTAATTAGTGAAAATTTATTGTACAAATGTGTACATATTAATACATAACAATAATTATCCTCATTAATATTAAAATCACATGGGAATGACATTAATTGCCGCCAATTATATCAACTACAACAATGTAATTTCCACATATATTTCACTTAACGACTTACCAACAATGTTTTAATTAATTGCCAATCTTAATATTAAGGCTGTAAAGCTGTCGGAACATGACAAAATTCATAAAATAGTGTCGGTTTATATTTGTCGACTGAATTTGCGTTCCTCGTGATTACAGGTCAAAAATCAGCTACTTCCATATGTAATATATGTGAAAGATAATTTTCCCTGGCAGAAATATTAAGGTGATTTGCTTTTTACTTCCCCATTTAAGCCGACTTTGTAAGTTACTAAGTTTACAGGTGAGTTTCTAAACATTTTTTCTCCCCAAGGAACTTGTTATAACTGCTAACTACACAAAATTGGTTTAGTTGAGAAACTAATGGAAATTTGTAGAACAGGATAGGTATATTTTTCCGCTTGAGGTGAATAAAAATGCAATGGAAAGAGAGAGAGGTAAGAGAAAAGTTTTGACGTTATACTTAGCTACTCGCTCTTCATCAGAGTTTTCGAAGGTCGCTGCCACTCCTACTGCCTCAGGAAACTCTTTGAGCGTATTGTTGCTGTGCAACATGACAGAGATAGTGAAAAATATGTTAATGGTGTAGAGTGAAAACGCCATAATGGAGCTAGCATGAAATCCAGAGTAAGGCTAAGAAATCACGGAATTAAATATTGGATTTTAGATTCCTGTAAGATTATATTTCATCTTTCATTTATTACAAAATGTAACCTACTATACGTATATACGAAACTCAATCTACCTCCTGTAGGTACATACTAATCTAATCAGTGTGGCTGAGAGATCCTGAACGGAACTAGACTTAATAGGATTCTGGTCGGATTCACGAGTGGAATGTACCGCGTGATTGTTTCCATTAAAAGTTTTAATCTGTTCCTGTGAGTCGCCACTACTTTCTTATATCTTACAACCTCATAGGTACGATCGTTATGCCAAACTTCATAAGTGCTTTTTGGATGTAAGCTTAGCGTGATGGACAACAATGTTTGAGTTCGTTTATACTGTTAGTATAATAATGTCTACTGGAAATGTCTTTGTCGATTACTGATGATCATTACGCAATCATTAATTTTTTTTACCACGTTGAATGGATGTATAAACTCAACTACCTAGTCATCGCTAACAAGACCTACCTTTTTTCATCTTAAATTTATAAATGTTTTTGTTTAAATATTATTCGGGCTTACAAAATGTTGGTCCGACGTCTGTGATACAAACACTGGGATGACGCCGATAGCCAGCTGTGACGCGGGACAATTTCTCGCTAAAGTGCGCGCACAAATTGAATCCGCAGCTCCTCAATAACCGATGATTGCCGTTTAGCGCGCCGCTCCGCACACTCACCGATCTCTCTTATCACTATGCTACCATATTCAAGAAGAATGGTACAATATTAGACTAAATTTATCTATTACTCGGGATTAAATACGATCAAATAAAGCATATTTAAATCATTTACGTCAAGTAAAAAAATAAGTGGCCTTAAAACTCAAACTTGTGGAACTCCTATTTTATAGAGTGTTACAATCATTCTTAGCTCTATTAAGTGTCGAACTAATAACTTCTTACTTAACTCTATGGCTGTTACCCAGCTACAATATTATATATTTAGCTCATATTTAGAAAATAACTACGTTATGAAAAACCGACTTCGGAACTAAAAAGTAAAAAATAATAAAGATTTAATATTAATTGTATAC
>DWQT01001170.1:0-17876 GCA_018244895.1 Myscelus amystis hages
ATGTATATATGTATGTTTATCAGCTGTCTGGTTACCATAACACAGGCATTAAATTGCCTAATTTGGAATCAGATAGCGGTGTGTGGAATTGTCCTAAGATATTAAAAAAAGAATTCATTCAGACGTGTCCTATAATTATCAGTAGATATAAAATGAGACTTATAAACTATGGCAATATCCTTACTACTAATTTTTGAAATATAATCTGTCAGAAGTACAAAAAATGAAATTCTTCTTTTTATAAATAAAAACGTGTATAGACAAAATTGCGTGAGGCAAACCTTTGAGGCAATGCTTATGTTTTAGCAAACGTTTAAAAGTACAAACGTAACGCACGTATTACATTCTTATCCATCTCTGACAGTTTAGACCAAATTTTATGAGCTATTGGTGTTTCACTCTACACTTGTTACTTTTACCTGTTGCGAATAAGTAGCTCTATTAGTATTAGAGTTTTTCATATTTCTACCCCAAGCTGTAATAGAATTCACTGTTTACATAGTTATTTTTTAACTTTCATTCTTAATTAATTGCAACTAACACATCGGATAAGTTTTATTTTACTTATTTCAAATATCCTCTCGGATCCCAAATAATCGCAAGCCAAGTAAGAGTGATTCCTAACTCTGTGCTCGTTCCTTCGTACTCAACAGCTGGAAGGAGGTAGTGGTAAGTTTTAAATAGTAGGATTGGGTCCGCAAATTTCAGTTTTACTCGGACCGTCTCAGCGCAATCGTCCGGCGGCGCGGTCATTTCATGTACGTAGGACCCACGTGACAATATAAGTGAATATTTTGTTACGTAATACCGAACGATCATTTGAATTTCTGAATTTCCGTTAATATCAGATATCTTGGCTCTTGTCGGCTTCATTACTTTCTTATGAGGATAAGTTAATAGATAATGTCATAGACATCGTGATTAATCGCTGTAAAGAACAGTGATGCAAAATTACGCAACTTACATAAGTTTGTAACGAAAATTCGCTGCGTTAATGTATTAGTGTTGGACACATTTTGAATTAGTGTTGATTAATGTTGTACGACGAGACCATTAAAAGCTATTTATGTTAATAAAGTGCTCCGTGTGATGGTTTAGAAATAGGATAGTTATGCAGTCCAACCTCTATACAGCGGCCACTCAGCGCCATGGGCTCGCTCAAATATGTAGATCTTAAACTTAAACACAAATGCCTTGTTACTTTAATCACTGAACTATAATGATTTAAATACTAAGATATTCTCACAACCTCTAGATTCTATTACTATTCTCACAATCTCTAGATATGAAATTTGCAAACTGTTATATACTATTAATATCGTCCGCAGGTCAAGAAAAATGGATACGCGGATAATCATCTTTCTCTGCTTAGCGAGTTTCACATCGGCGGCGGTGAAACTGCAAGAGCTATATTCGTGGAATGTCCTGGATTGGAACTATCCAGACCCATTCTCAAAACAATTAGCTTTGCAATCTGGTGCTCTCATACCCGAAAATGCTCTGCCCGTGGGAATCGAGAGGTGGAGGAATAAACTGTTCGTCAGTGTTCCCCGATGGCGTGCTGGTAAGATTTTATTCTCATATATTCTATATAATATATTGTTCGTATATGATTTTTTAAAATGAAAATGTAATAAATATATTAACAGCAACGTTAGCCAATCGATTGTTATTCTAAGCTGACTGATTGATTCAGTCGCTAGTGACGTTGACTGCTGCGGCCAGCGCGCTGGGTTTCATTCCGGCCCAGATCAAATTTTAATGCGATGACCATTAGTCCCGCGATGGAGCACATGGATAATTATCCACATAAGCACTTGTTTACATGTTCGTATACTACTATTGGGTGTCCGGTCATCACAGAATCGCTTAGCTGGGGATCAGATAATAGATTTAGACGTTTTTTGGGACAATTCCAAATTAGATAGTTAAATGCTTCTGTTACGGTTAACCAGATTACGTTAAACAAATATTATTGCGTACTACATCTCAGACTGCATGCACCTCACTTACCATCAGGTGAGTTCGCCCAGCTGAACGCAACGCCTATTAAACAATAAAAAATACATATTTTTAGGTATTACACCCAGACAGGGAGGCAAAGAGCGTGCTCATCGCACAACTGTTTGTTCTGGTTGGAAGAAAACCCACGACCTCCGTTTTACGTTCCATAACCACTAAACCAAGAGGCCTATCGATTTCGAGGTTTGCAGTTGTCCTAAGACATTACATTTTACAACGAATAAAGATATCAACAATGACATAAGTACGTGTAACTTTTGAATTACAATGACTTGTACACTTACAATGATTTGTGTACTTTGCAAACAATTTATAGACAATTAGTTAACCGCGTTCTAGCCCGTGGCAACGCCTTCTTACGACAAACGCTACCTATTCTAATGGACAACTTCATACCTTTGACCTCCCATTAAAATTCTTTACAATTAGTTTAAAGTAATGATGTAATAGGTGCTACTATTCTAAGCCAGCAAATGCAACGCATATCAACAGATGATTAAAAGTAAAAAAGTCGATTACTTGAAATGGAAGTTTTGGTATAGACAATGTTTTCGGAAATAAGAATCCCGAATAAATATATGGTATATTTTTTATAGTTCATAGCTTTTGCGTACGAAAGGATTATTTAAAAACAATAATGAAAGAATTTTACAAATGGATTTATTCCAGCTTACCTGGGTCTGGGAAACTGATACATGAAATGATATATCACCGTCCTAAAAAAAGCGGCACGATTATAATTTATCGCTACTATCATAGAAAATTTTTAAATTGTCAAAAAAGTTAAAACATACATTCTATTTCTAATTCGTATTAACATAAAAATATAAATATTCTTCTTCGGAGCGCCTTACAAAATGTAATAGTTTTGCTTTAATGGTGTAAATTTTTGCAGTATAGCATCATAATACAATATATTTTAATCAGTTTTTCTTATAAATTCTCAACAGGTAGTTAAAAAATGCTATCAATTAAATAAACATATTACGATATATATTTAAAACAATAAAATTCTTCATCTTCTTTAGTTTTCCCAAGTCATATAGGGTTCATTATAAACTTACATAATATGAACGCGTATAAGATTTGCGCTCTTTTGCACGCTATGTCTTGAACAAAGGTATTTCGTATCCGTGCTTGATTTGTTTTCAATCGTAAAATTTTTCTAATTGATCAGATTTCTTATTCTCTATTTCTTTTACGGGCATATTTAGATCAATGTTATTATAGAACTTCTCTGCCGCCCTGACAAAATAACCGAACCTCGAAACCTTTAAGCGACCTGTTCATTTTCGGTATCTTCCTTCAAGTACCTACTTCCATGAATCTACTTTTCATGCACGCTACGAAACTAAGTTAAAGGATACTGGAATATTTTGAAAATATGTTCATAGCCCAAAACAAAATTGAAACGAAAATGTCTACCTAAAATTAAATTTATAGTCCGAGCGTGTGCAGTGCTCCGTACTCGCAAAATTAGATTCTTTGCGAAATTTACCTGAAAACACAATGTATGGCAACAGGGCGTGGCCGTCCTTATTGGTAACGGATGTAACATAACATTGCACGAAGAAGATTTACACATTTTAAATTATATTGAAATATATGGCCGATTGCACTGAAACACTTTTCAAACGAACAATGTTCGTTACGCACTAAATCCAGTTGTTATCAATTTATCATCAAGTAGTACGACCATTGACTTTAATTCTAACACAGAACAGCTATGTTGGTCTAAAAAAGCTACATAAGTTACGAAAATTTACTGTGCCTGTTTTATTTCTGTGCATAAATAATTAACATCATGTATTTCAGAAAGCTGATTGTATTATGGTGATGCTATTATTTTAAATATTAGTCGGTCTTTATAATTTAGTAGTTCGTTATTAAATAACTGCGATATTCACCAACTAACATACTGTAACTATACAACTAGGGGCGTGGACAAGAAATCGCGTCGCCTGTCTATTCTCTTCCAGTTTTCAGTGCATTGATGCGTTTCGTGCTGAGTTCCTGCTACACGCCCTAGTGAGCGTAAACAGGCTTGTTGCATAATATTTCGAAAATTATTTATTTGAAATAATGCTCACACCTTTGTAAACATTTAAACCTTTCGTACATTCGTCTTTCCTTTTATATTAATTTCACTTGGTTATGACTGTAAATGTCCTTGCAGTAAACAAGCCATTCAGATATAAATTTCACTCCACAGTCTTTTCAGAAATTACTTTTTTATTGGATCACCAACGTAAGTAGCAGTATTTACAGCTAGAATTTAATTAAACTTATTTGGTGCTATTTAACTGCCCTTACAGTTATAGGCAACCACATCATGCATTAATATGTATGCAAATTGAAAAATTACAATTGAAATTAAGATTAAAACTATGAGATCTAATAATTAAAAATAATTAAAAATAAAATAAAAATAAAATAAAATTAAAATTAACAACTATCCATAACAAAAATTGAAAAATTGCAATTGAAATTAAAAATAAAACTATGAGATCAGAACATTAAAAATTAGATTAAATTAACCACTATCCTTAACAGCTAATTAACACAACATTTATTTACATTAATGCAGAATAAGATTTAAAATTAAAACTTAAAATACGAAGTAAATATTATATCAATACATACATAAAAAGACGATCAAAATAAGGATTTTTCGTGTCTGTATAGAACTGTAAATTATTTTTCGTTCACAAATTACTTTTAAGTTTCGTTAAAAAGGCATAAAGAGTGTCAAAGTGTATGTCTAGATCGGGATCTTTTTTAACAAAGTCATTATATAGACGAGAAACACGGACCACTGGCGAAGATCGGCCAAGGTTTGTTTTACACCTTCTAGTTTCGAATACCCTACATTGATTTCTCGGTATTCTCGAGGGAACATGGTATTGAAACCTATTTAGGAGAGACGGACAATCTATGCCTCCATTTAGCATTTTGTACAGAAACATCAAATCTGAGATATCACGTCGAGTGTACAGCTTGTCAACATTAAAATATATTGTTTTATCTGTATAGGATTTTATGGATTTTGGTATTTTGAAGCGAAATGTTAGGCTAGTAAGGAGTTTTTTTTGAATTCTTTCGATTCTGTTTTTATGGATTTCGTATGTAGGATACCACACTGAACTACAATACTCTAGCTTACTTCTGACGTAACTATTGTACAGCCGAATCACGGTCGCTGGTCTTTTAAAAGTTTTTGTGTTTCTTAGTATGAAACCTAGAGCTTTATTTGCTTCAACTATAATTTTGTCAACGTGTTCCACAAATGAAAGCTTGCTATCCATCACGACGCCCAGATCTCGTATTGTAGTTACCTCCTGCAAATTTATTCCAGCTATACAGTATTTAGTCATCAGTTTGTCTCGTTTCCTTGTGTACTTTATATGATAACATTTTGAAGTGTTTAGGTACATTTTATTTTTATTACACCACTCATATATATTGTTTAAGTCGTCCTGAAGCAGTTTTGTGTCACCTGAGTTTACTATTGTTTTCATTATTTTGAGGTCATCGGCAAACAGGTATACGCTACAATGATTGATTACTTGAGTTACGTCATTGATGAAAACATTAAAGAATAGCGGACCAAGCGTTGATCCTTGAGGAATTCCCGAGGTAGGCGAAAAAGGACGAGATTGTTTACCATCTACCACTACCGTTGATACACGATTTCTGAGATATGAGGCACACCAGTCTAGCAGGTTGTCTTTCACTC
Organism: Myscelus amystis hages; assembly: GCA_018244895.1. Lineage (NCBI taxonomy): Eukaryota > Metazoa > Arthropoda > Insecta > Lepidoptera > Hesperiidae > Myscelus > Myscelus amystis. The sequence continues at coordinate 5,759 of DWQT01001170.1, forward strand.
CAAATGCATGCAATTTATTAAGGAGTATCGCGTGATTCACTTTATCAAATGCCTTTGAAAAATCGGTATAAACCACATCCACCTGTATGTTTCACATAGAGCGGTTCATCTCTAGCCGGCAGCCCGGCGGCGGGGCGGCGGCGGGGAATTTCGCGGTATGTTGATTCTCTTCTCTTGATAAATAATATTTTTCAATAAAGTTGGAAGGAAGGTAAGCTCCTGGTCGCATGGTTCGGTCGCCCGCGAATGTCACGAGCCGTGAAGCGTTTAGAGAAATTGAAGCGCGGCCCGCGGCGCCACGCGCTGCCGCGGGCCCTCTCCGGCCATCGCTCTCTTCATAACCATAACCTTAGTAATATTTTAGAGAATCTTCTTAAATTAAATCAATATCAATTAACGTGTATCTCATACTTCTTTATTATCGTTCTCTAGAACCTGTTCTCGTAGACCAGTGGTCGGCAACGAGCGGCCCGCGGGCGTCTTACTCGCGGCCCGTGAATGTTTTGTAAAGAAGTCCTGATGCTGTAAATAAGTCCCTTTGTCATGTGATATTGAAGAAGTACCGAGTAACTTACCAATGAACGTGATTGATGTCCAATCTAATGATGTCCTTAAAAGCACTTTCTATGAACTCTATGATTTTGTTAAATTTTATATCAGCTTGCCTCATGACTTTGATGAATTGAAAAAGTTTGCTCAGCGGTTCATTACAATTTTTTAGCACTCATTTATGCGAACACACTTTTTCAATTGTCAATTACAGAAAAAATAAATATGCATCTCATCTCACAGATGAGCATTTGAGAGCTATTCCACGAATTGCAACTACAAATATACCAGCTAACATATAAGAAATTGCCTCCCAAATACAGCCTCAGACATCTCACTGAAAGTGTAGCAGTAATTTTGTAATTTTAATTTCTATTTAAATACCTACCATATTTTTTTAGTTATAAACGTAATGTAATTACGTGTACTAATTAAATTCTGTATGCTTTAACAATTTGAAATGCATTTTCATTTTTCTATGGGATTTGATCAATTACACCTACAGCTATATTCGGCTTCTGGGGGTTTATATTACAATTGCGGCCCGCCTTTACTTTATTTTGCCACTGAGTGGCCCGTGCCTGCTAAAAGGTTGCCGACCGCTGTCCTAGACAATACACGCGACTCGTCTCGTCGGGTTCAGATCAGTATAAAAGAATGAGCGTCGTGTTGCGCGGCGCGGGCGAGCGGCCGCCGCGCCCAGCGAGCCGCGCACGTGCGCCGGGCCTCTCGCCTGCGGCTTGCGGCGCAATCAGACGCGATGAAGTAATTCGCAGCTCGAGAACGGTATTACTAGCGAACTAGAAAATGTACACAAAAGTAGGGTATTCTTGATTAAATAGACTTGAGTTCCGTAAATGCCGGCGCCGCCTCGCGAGAGAAACGGGACATATGTTGCCGCGAATCACTAGACGTTTTTGTATTGTAACTGAACGACTAATGGTTGTGTAATCGTAATATTTTAGTAATCCTAGTTGACGCCGACGTCGCCTGCCTGCCGACGCGCCCGGTAGCAGTTTTATGAACTGGTTCAGTTATTTAAAACGTAATGTTACTTTAAGATCTGTAACTATGAAACGTAAAATCAACGCTTTAAAACTTGTCAGTATTGACAACATTTTTTACATTTAACTCTTGATCCCCGTTCAGAAATAATGTGAAGTGAGTACCCCGCCGCGGCCCACACCTATCGCCTGCTCAGACACAAATCCAATAAGAAAAACATGTAACCGTCCAGAACAGCGGCGCTTTGGATAAAATCTTTCCACACCGTCTGTGTTGGCGGAGCACTCGGAAATTGGATGTGAGTACTTATCATTTAATGTGATATTTAATTAATGAGGTACTTAAGTTTACTATATTGCTTGTTCCTCTTTACTTACTACTCCACAATCTATAAAAGGATCACTGCCGCCGTGGACGCGCTTACACGTTTTTTTTACTTTTGAACAAAGTGCTGCTCTTGATTATCACGACAGCTTGTAAATAGATAATGCAGTATTTCATTTTAATGTGTCGACATGCGTGAGGCGTAAAGTCATATCGCATCGACATTCCGAATGTTGATGGATGCAGGTGCCGAGATTTTTCCGAGAGACTCCGACCTTCATCCGACGGGGAGGCAGGGTCTGGCTAACAGGTAAACACGTTTAAAGTCTTTTATACGTAAAGGATTTTTTCCATATTGGAGTCATGCATCCATACCTTTGGGCCAAACATTCACAGGCTACTGGGAGTCCTGGAGTGCGGAGTTATCGGCAGGCGTCTGTTCTTTGGAATGTTTATTTCATTTAAACGCCAGTTCTGCGACGTTAATTATCGATAGAAACGTTACGAGGAGAGGCGTTTTGTTTTACGAAACTAACAAAACGGGTCGCGGAGGCGCGCGGCCGCCCGGCGAGCACGTGTTGTTTAAGCAGTTCAATATTCTAGAAAATTCGCAACTATCAGCATTCCCACCGCTATCTACTCGAAATGAAGCCTAGCCCTAAACATCGCGGGCAAATCGCACATCTGCCGTCCTTCTCCCGCGAGGCGAACGTTATTGAGGAAAAGAGAAAGGATCGCATAATCGGGTTAGGGGATAATTTGCGCCCACTTCTGCCCTTATTACGGTCCGTAATGAACCGACTTTATCTAAATGAGCGGCGAAAAAATGTAACGTCGAGTTGTTTGGCGCAGATAAAGGTGGCGCTCACCGGAGACGAGGCTTGGTCTTCGCGAACTGGAAAGAAAAATGTCCGAGAAATGGCTCAGCGAAGTGACAAACGTTCTCCCGATTTGAGGGGAAAACGTTGTCAATTACTCGTGTATTGAATGGCTCAACATTGGCGCGAATGTTGCACTCGTACACTGTCTTTACACAGATCATAGGTCGTGTAAGGGCACACGATCTCACTGAATTCTTGTTGTAACGGGGTGCGTCGGGCGTGGAGAGGTCGGTCGGAGGAATTAGACGTTCTGAACTCTTTACAACATCAGGTAAATCAGCTGACCGAATGTGTACTGTTCTCTTCACGTTCGAGGCTTCTAACATCGTTATCATTTATCTGAAGGAAAATATAAACAGAAATTTTCGAAAAAGTTCAAACGTCAAAATCTTTAAAGGGCGGGTACAAAAATTGATTTTGTGAAAAAACTCTCAAAAGACAATCTCTTGCTGACCCGAATTCCAAAATACGAAGATACGATACGAAACAAATGTTAGAAGGACCGCTCCGGCCCGCATCCGTCTCGACTAAGCGCTGGATTACTGGAGGCTATCTTTGCCGTGTATTTATGGGCCAATCCTATCTCTGCCGTGATATTTATGGCGAGACGAAGCTCGCGCGCTGCGTTTTATAGTCCTTCGATAGCGTGAATACAGTAGGGTTCGCTCTCCGCCTCTCTCTCGCTACAAGTTGGCAATCAAGTTAATGTGTAGTTTATTTCATAGATCAAGCCGTTAGCGCGAGCTCGCTTGCTGCCGGCCGCCGGCCCGCGCCGGCCGCCGCACGCCTGCGACCGCGCCCTCGGCCGGCGTCCGCCCTGTTCTGTCGAGTGGTGAGTTTTGCTCTCTGACACTAACGACGCATCCACTGCAGGTGAACATTGTAATGTTGTTAATTTATTGTTAAGCCGCCCGGCAGCAGACCGGACGAGAGTCGACATTTAAGGTCACCTGTTAGAGGAGCTTCTTACATCTCCATAGCTACGATTGGCCGTCCTCGTGCTCCATTGGTTACAGACTGATAGTGTAAAACCGGAATTCGTGGGTTCGATTCTCACCGAAAATAAACATTTCTCTGATTAGAATAGTTTGTTCTGTATCCGCGTGTAATAAGAATATCTATATAAGTTATACATATATCGTAAGTAAACATGTCCGTCGGTCCAACCGGCACGCCTGCACCACGGCGGAATGGACGCTCGCTAATTTATTGTAAGCGTGTCTACCTGTCGCCGGTGTGACTCGTGGAATTAATTTATTTCACAACAGATATAACGGTTTTCGTTAACAGGCTCGCGAGACATCGGTTGGACGAGTTCGCAAAAGTAACATCGATGCTTATTCTGTAACATTTTTATATTAAATGTATGTAAATTTTTATATTTGCGCAAATAATCCTTTGTATTTGCAAAGTAAAGTTATATAAATAAACAGGACGAGACAGTAATTGACAAAATAAGTTTAGCATTTAATAAACAGGGATGTGGCAGTGGATGTGGCCGGCGAGGCTCGTCGCGCGGGCGACTGCAGCACTGTAACGGGAGTCGAACCCGCGATTCCTGGCATAGTGGTCGGGTGTTCGATTACTGGACCGAGAGGCCGGTCTATAGCATATTAACATCTGTGCACAATTCTCCGATGACCATTGTTCGGTAGTTGTGGCTGCGAGGAGTAAATCGCGATGAGCCCGCGACGGCGGCGCCCGCGCGGTCCCTTCCGGGCCAAACGCAAACACTAACCAACAATTAATGCGTCTATGTATTTCATAAAAATATCAAACCGCAACATCCGATTAAACCAACATTTCGATACCCTTTAGAGATTTATTCAAAAATATTCCGAATCAACATTTCGCTGCATACATACATGTGTTATCGAGTGAATATTTTTCTAAAAAACCGAACGCATTTCGTTTCCACGTAAAATTTATTTCGATCGTTTACAGTCAATTTGCTTCGCGCCGTCCAAAATGTATAAAACGCAGTTTAGTTTTTTAGTTCAGTTTTCTCTGGTAATAGGCTCGACTGTTTTCAATTACTGAAGCTCAATTGTAACTGTTTGGGATTTTGGACTTTATATTGCGGGTTTTTTGGCTCTAGACATTTAAAATTAGAACGGAAACTCGAGCCTCGCTCGCTCGTGTGCTAGACGATAATTGTATAGGCAGTAAAGGCTTTTCTTTTTAATTTGTACGAAATAATGAAATTGTTTTAAATATCTATGGATCAGAACCTTGACTGCCTCACCATATTGATTAGAATTCTTTGAAATACACCGCTCATGGTTAGTTATACTGTGTGTGGCGCATGAAGCGTCCGTCGCGCGGTGCTGGCGCAGCCGTGCCGGTTACTTCTTGCTCTTGAAATTGGTTTTTTGAAGGATTTACGGACTAGCAGTAGTGACAGAAAATGTAAGGTGCATAATCGTATTAATCTAGGTATATCTTTATCTATCTATAAATAGCCTATGTGGTGTCTGGGACAGCAGCAGTGGGCTGCTGGGCAAAGACCTCCCCCCCTCCCCATATAAGTCGGTCGATACATAAGTTCGGTATGGAACAAGAATTGATGGGATGGTAATGGAATAAGAGAATTATTCCCGCGGATGTCGACAGCATGGAACACAAGGGCGTAAGTAGATATCGTGCCGGAAATGGGAGCGAGGGCGGCCGCGGGGGGCGCGGGGGACGCGAGGGGCCTTCCTGCAGCAGATCTTGTAATGGCTGTAAAAAACATGCGGCATTTTAATATTCATATCGAACTATAAATATGTGTTTATTCAAGTCTATTGTCATTAGCTAAAACATCATTATATAATTTTCGTTGTTTTTTTGGGATTTCTGAAGTGACGTTTCTTCGGGCCGCAGCCGGATGCATGTCGTTACACCATCACGCCGCGTCTCTCGCGGGGCAGGCAGAGAGCGCCGAGGGCCAACAATCACAACATCTCTACGCCGACCTTCCGGCTTCTCCTATATTCATCACTTTTCGGTGACTTCCGAGTGCTATCAGTCGTCAGTCGTGATATGAGTCCTGCAAGTCGTAAGACGGTCGCATGCGACGACGACTTTGGTGTCGTGTCGCGAGTAATGCATTCGGTTCACGGGCGGCGGAAACGTCGTCGGGGGCAATAATTGTTTCTCGCAGAGCGCTTTGTTAGATAAATTTGCGGCGAATGTAATTGACACAACGAATTTACAATGGTTCGGGCGCGGGGCGCGGGGGGAGCGGTAACTCAATTGTGTCGTATGATTGATGGCTGGCGTTTTGGTTGATTTCATTTTTACACGATTCGGTTCGTATTTGAATGCTGTTAAAATTAATGAGGTGTTGTGTGGCGAACGCCGTTGTTTGTCTATTTCGTGCACGACGTGGAGTACCTCGCGGTGCGGTTTTACGTGCGGTAGCGACAGCGACTTAACGCCCGCTGCCCGCTGCCCGCTGCCCCCTGCCCCCTGCCCCCTGCTCCCTGCCCCCTGCCCCCTCAGACGGTTCTGCAGCAATGTGACTGTTAGTGTGAATTCGTGACGTTCTATATGCGGCTGCCCCAAGATATTATTCTTATTATGATTGCTGCTGGCAAATTTTGTGTTAAATGGGAGTCGAATCCCCGCGCTCCAGTCCAGCGGCCCGGGTCCGGCGCCCGGCGAGCGGCGTGCTGGCGGCCCGAAGCCTCCTGTACTTAGGAGTGCCGAACGAGTGAGAAGCATTTTTCGGCGAAAGTTGACTGTCAGTGAGAAGAAGGTGTTACGTAAATGAGGACAGCCCTGTGGCCGGCTCGAGATGAGTTTCAGAAGATATTTTGATAGTAGCATGTGCCGGTAATAAAAGGCCCATTATATATACATTAAGAGATTACCGAGAAACTTTTGTATGAAGCGACCCGGACTCGCTTTAAATAACAAACCGCCGCACATCGAGCAATTTATCTCGCCCGAGCTGAAACAAAGCGATTAAAGCTGCTCTTAATAAACTAGCCTCCATATGTCTGTAATACAAAATCGATCGTTTGACCGCAGCGGCTTTGCGCGCGGGGGCCTCGCGTTCCGTCCTTATTCTCGCCCGTTTAAGGTTTAGTATCCTTTGGCGGAGCTTTAATTACATTCGGTTGCATTAAGTGCACGTTGTATGTAAAGCAACGGAGAGAAACGGGTGTGTCGGTTAAGGCTTTTTTTGCTATTTAAGTCGGTGTAGGAGAGCGCGCTCGCTGCAGGCGGCGTGGCGGGGCAGGCGGCATGGCGGGGCAGGCGGCGTGGCGGGGCAGGCGACGTGGCAGGGCAGGCGGCGTGGCGGGGCAGGCGGCGTGGCGAGGCAGGCGGCGGCTCCGGCGGCGGGCGACGCACCGCGGGGAGTCTTTGCTGATGATTACCTGTCATTGTCAGGGGGCAGCCGCTGCATAATGTGTGTTCCCGCTAATGTACGGACGGTCGTGTACACAGATGTCGGCCGCGCCCTGTATCGCTCACTTTAACAGACTATTGGCGGCGGAGGCTCAGCGAAACATCACAGCTGCGCGTATGAAGTCGCTCGGGGTACTTTGTAGTGCGCTCACGACAGGTGCCGGTGCATCCTGCCACATCGTGTATAGATAAGTAAAATATATAGTTAATACAAATCAGTATTTTCTTGTCTGTTTTTTTCCTGAACAAACGACAATAATAGGAACGGAGAGAGGTTTTCCCCAAAGTTTCAAAAGCGGCCTTGGTGGAATGTGGCCGGCAGTGGAGCTGGCCACCCTCGCAGACCCGAGTATGGCGTGCCTTCTTGCCGCGCCGCTTCTGTACTTGACTTACGACATCTTCTCACCGGGGCGGCTGGTTAATATGGCTCTAAGCAAGGGTAAGACTTGTCACCGGACATTTATAAGAGCGTAAGATCTATTTACTGATAATATTTTTATTATTCTTGATTTTTCCTTACAAATGATAGTAATAAAAAAATATTCATAAAAGCACAATCAATCAAAGAAAGAGCGTGTACCTTACATAATTTATCACATATATTGCCTTTAGGAAGATTACATTCCGTGTGAAAATGGGTATTCGCAAAATAGCTTCGTGACCCGAAGGTTTTTACAAAATACCATGAAATATTACAACCATTACGCACCACGTACTAACATACATTAGCGTGACTGAAACAAATGCAGCATTGGTTCCCTAACAAGTGTAAATGAGGCGTGAGAAATAAATTGGAGAGTCACGGCACAGTCCACGAACATTACTATATACGATCGAAGGCTTAATGAGTATTTCTAAGAGGACAATCCTATTGAAACTGACTGCGGCCGGCGCCGGCGCAGGAGCGTGCGGCTGTGAGTGTGATGTGGGCAACACTGCGGACCATTGAAAAGGGTTAAAAAAGAAATAACACATACATACGCGGTCAGCTTGCAACGTGACTAATGTTTTTAAATGGCTCGCGGTAGAGGGTAGAGGTTGATACTCGTAGCAAACAGATTACTATTATGTATTATACGTAGAACTGAATACAGATGTATGTAGAGCTGACTTGAACTGAACTGACGAACCACAGTACTGACTTGAGTGTAACCGTAACAGCGTAGTGGCCCGATTTCAATTCCAATAGCCCGGGTTCAAATCGTGGCATCATTTCTGTCCCTTTAAAACCATGTGCATTATACACATTTTAAGATTTCCTACTTCTAGTATAGTCCGTACCGTAGCCCGTGCGGTAGATAGCCTTCAGCCTATGCTGTACTCTGAGAGGAAATGTTGCTCCTGAACTGGGCCAGTAAAGAGGTTTATATCGACGATCCGTTTGTTCAACTATGTGCGTCGTCCCGGGGCCAGTACTGTATTATTTGGTCCTATTTAAACGAATGCAACCTATTACAGTTCTAATCGAGGTCCCATTGTTCACGTGCAACGCGCGAAGGCCGTTTAAATGAACTGACATTCAGTCGCGGAATTACCAAAGATCACTGGACAACACACAACGTACAAGAAAGAGACTAGTAGACCGAACACAGAAACAATAGGTATACAATATTAATAGATTCAAACTTTCCTGTATATTTCATAAAATTAAGTTCGTTACGTAATATTTCTAAGTTTAGAAAGGACCCTTTAACATTTCAGGCGACAGAATGTCTAAGGAAGGGCACACGGGCAGCGTGATACGATAGCGTCCCGAGGTTCCCTTCACCTTCCGAGCCGAGAGCTGACTGTTTGACTGGTTACATTTAAGGCAGGAGCGGCGCTGTGTGCGCGGCGCAGGGAGGCCAGCAATTAGCGGAATGTAAGGTATGTACTCGTAAGCACGCTCGCGCCGTGCCGGCACACTGTCCGTGCGGCGCGCTGTGATGTAGTCGTCATACGCTATATAATAAGATGCAATTATACAATACAGTCAGTATATTCTCGAATCTCGTTCGTTTCATTTCGTTCCTCAACACCCAACCTTACATGGCGACCCTGCCAGGATGTAATATAAGACGCCACACGGGCCGAGCGCGGGTGCTCCTTATAAGGACGAAATATTCAAAACAATCAGTGGAAATTTACGGTGAACGTTACAATGGAAAAAAGATCGTCTGAGTGTCCTAGGCGTATAACGCGTGTAATTGTTACGTTCCATAGCAAGTCGTTTTTTAGCGTAGCGTAGCGTAGCAAAGAAAAGGTGGTGATTGCCCAAACAGCTGGTGTCGGTAGCAATACGGCTCGTACGCAGCAGCTTCAGGAGACGTCTAGCACTATCTTGCGCAGACGCAGATGAACGTCAACATTCATATTAGCGACGCAATTACTGAGCCGCTTTTACGTATAAAGCGCTGAGCTAGCGAATACACTGTTGAATTAAATATATTCGACTGACCTCTCGGTTTAGTGGTTTGAAACTCTGAGTTTTGACTTGCAGGTTGCGAGTTCGTTTCCCATGCGAGACAAACATATATATGATGAGCACCTTTGTGTGTTCTGTGTCTGCGTGTTATTAAAATATCTATATGCCATACATAGTATGTACATATCATTATGTATGTAGTTCATCAGTTCTCTGGTCCCAATAGTATATACAGCCTCTACATATTACGTGGGGCTCGATGCAGGGCGGGATTTATACTCTATGCCGCCCCTGGGAACCGGAAAAAATTCCGCCCTATTACTAGAATTTTACTTAAGGGAGAAATACATGAAGAAAGACGTTTTCATGCTGATTTTTTATTATTTTTTTAAAATATGGAAACTAATGTTATATTTTGAAACTATCAGGTTATTTCATACATATATTTATATTTTTCCATATTTTACGACAGTATTACTTGAAAAGTAGCGGAGATTTCAGCTGATACACATCGTAGGTTGTCTTCCGACTTAGCAGTTGGTGTGCACTATAGAAGCTATAATTTTTATCTGAAATCAATGGCACAGAAAGATTAATATTCTTTATACAATTATGCCGAATATGTACCTCCATCATAAGCGACATTTCGCATGCTTATCGGAATACTGACTTAACTCAAAAAAGACGATTTTTGGAAAATCGCAAAAGAAGATCTTGCAATGAGACCTCATCGTACTTGTTTGATGAATAAAATTAAAACAATATATCCTTAGGGCCTTATAATTATCCAACAAATCGTAATTTCAACGTAATGCAAACGGTAAACGGTAGATGGCGCTAACAAAAGCCTGTATCTGTACGTAACTAAATTTTAACTTATTTCTTAATGAGTCAGTTTTCCATTAAGCATGCGATTTGTGTGAGGTACAATGTTGTCTGTATCTAGAATAAATTAAGTCTGAGACTATACATAATATTTCACATTGCGTAAAACATATTTCAACATTCTAAACCAAAATAACTCCTGCAATAAAGTTCCAATTACCTAAACAATTACTTGTACAAACTTCTCGTTGCAAGAGCCCGCACGCTTGTCATGCGTGAGGTGGTAAGGTCGTACTGCTCACTCGCTAGAGCCTCAAGGCTGCATAGGGAACATCCGTGTCAACGTTGGCTGTACGTAAAAAACATGCGCACATAAATTCATGTTTATATACGCCACAATTTTAATGAGTACATATACTATTGATGTTTGAAATAAATTTGAAACAATATACCATTGTTTTATCTTTTAGAATTATGTAAGAACAATAATGGTATATAATAATGGTATATAAGGATAGTATAAGAATAACCGTAGATAGATAAACCTAATACATTTATAACATATATAATTTAAAATATGAATAACAATGACCTAGATAAAATAATAATAAATAAATACTCGTAAAGCGTAATAAGAAAGGGACAGTTACATTGAGATTTTAATTTCCAAATTGCGGTCTGGTCTATACACCCTACAATAGTTCAGATCACAAATACTCAAATACGCACGCATTCAAACAGCCATCGCATCTCTGGATTGAACTGTAAAATGCAATTCTGTTATACATATTTGGATATTTGTGAAGAGATCTTTCATTCTCAATACACGCGACGTACGAAGTTAACAAGTGGCATTACGTTGATATCACGTACAACGCTGCGGGCTCCCGGCCGCGCGATATCTGGAAACGTGAGAACATTTTTCTACGTGATGTTTTCATTGTTTCATTTTTTGCGCCAATAAATTTTATTCGTGCTGTTAGGAAATCATTTTTTATCATCGCATCGAGATCCACGAATTCGACTCCTAATATTCGTGCTGTCATATTTACAATTGTCTATATGGCAATGTATTACGATTTTTTTATGTAGAGTTACAGATGTTTAGATGCTATTACAAGCCTTATTTGCGATTCGACAGCCATACGTTAAGTGATCTCAAGTCATTATTATTACCATCTGACCCGGCAAACGGACATAAAAAGGTATGTTAGAAGGGTTGGAAGGAGAAAATTTGAGGTTACAAGTATTTTTTTTATGGAAAATACAACAAAATTTTTTCTCAAAAAAATTCTCGATAAGGACACTTGAATCACTTAGAGGTCGGAAATATTCTTTACGACTTATTCACATACCTAACATATACGAGTATGTACACAAAAAGACTTTCATAACTTGCGAGTGCGACTTGAAACACCGTGACACGGTTTTTTATATCATCGTAATTTAGAAAAGCTTCACAGATAGCATTAAATATTGCTAGTTACGAGTATAAAAGTTGGCGTGTTGGAAATACAACCCAGATAATAACGGTGTCGGCATACTACAGTCGGAGCGTCGTAGATGCAATAAACTGTACAAAGATATAGAGAAAATATTGCCTCTCGATTATAAACGACAAACTGGCCCGGTGAACGTCGTGTCGCCTTACGACGAAATAAATTCTCGTTATTCCCGTGTAAATTCCGATCCCTCGGGAACTCCGGGATAAAAAGTAGCCTATGTGTTATTC
>DWQT01001171.1:0-17872 GCA_018244895.1 Myscelus amystis hages
CCGAACGAAAAAGACAAAAGAGTAAATAAAATAATCATAGACAAGTAGAGTGACACAATACATTGTTTAGTTTATACTTGCCTGTATCTATACAGTTTCAACAATTGCAAAACTAATAAAGAATTATTGTGATTAATTAAAAATATCAGTATATTTATTTATGGATAGTACAAGGAAATTACATAAATTAATTTGTAAAATAAACGTAATTTACATATATATGTACAGCTATTTCTTAATGAAACTAAATCTTAATCAATCAATCAATATAAGTAAAGAATATTGCAGTGCATACGATGCTATGATTATGCGATGGTATAGTGAATATCCTGGAAGTGACACCATAAATCGATGTCAATATCATGTGAGAAAGCACATTTGGAAGTAAATTAATTTTCCCGCGGCGCTCATAATCCGTTGACAGACAAGCGAATTGAAATCTGTAATTGAACTGAATTTCTACATGACTATTGCATCAAGGCCGCTCGTATGTTATGGTAACTACAGATTACTAGTAGCCTATGTGAATCTTGTGTTGAAGCCAATATTGTCAAGTACACTACAACTGTTTAATGAGAAGTTTGTAACTACATTTCTTGAATTTACGTCGAGCCCCATCTTGTTTCACTTATTCCTTCATAATATCTAAAAACGTTTAACACTTGTCTTAACGCTCCAAATTGTATTTAAATCAAATAATCAAAATGAACCCAAGAAGCAGTATATTTAAGGTACAAAACATTTACTTTACGATGAAAAGATCATGAAACTTTTCATATGAAGGAAATTATTTCGTAACCACTTGATCCTTGGTAAAGAGGTGAAAATATCTACAAATCCTGTGGTGTACTGAATTTTTTTTGTGTCTTCATGTTCAAAACTTCATATAGTAGTGTAGTTTATGCCATCCCACGGTCAATCGATCAGCACTGTTGATATGGCATGCCAATAACGAACAGACTTCGTGTAATCATTATTAATAGCATGTGGTAAAACACTGTTTCCCGGTTTTATATACGGCTAACCGTAGTAATAGAACAAGTTCTCGAATCGCACTCATTCATTCACAATAGTGCGCACGCATATCGCATGCATACGGAAACTCGGTCAGCATTAGTTCTGAATGGAACTATGTACGTCAAAACTGCATTAACTGTACTGTGCCTTCGCGGCACTCTATAATACTTTGTTGTTTCCTATCATACACCACAAAGCTTGTAATGCCGTATTGTAAAAATGACCTTTATATATGTTCAATGAAGTTTGACCAACGTTAGTATTTCAACATGTGGAGTGTTATCTCTGCAAAATGTAAAATTAGCGTTTTGAAATGAGTAAAAGAAAGGTTTTCTATTAAGTAAAATACTGGACGCTAGAATCAATAAGTAACGTTTTTCATTTAAGTAACGTCTGTTGTATAACTTAAATGTGTAATAATATTTGGATTCTTATAATTTATTGAACTTGAGTAATAATTTCTGCTGAAGTTTGGTGTGTTTTCCGTAAAAATTGCTTAACTAAGAAAGTAGGTATATACCTAGTTGACAAATAATTTAATTCATGGACTAAATGTTAGACAGCCTATTTGAATTTCAGTAGTTCAATATTTCAGAGGTCAAACCGACGCAACAAAGTTGTAATCTTGAGTGGGCGCAAAGTCAAATTTATATTCAAATAACTATTAATTATGTTCAACTTGTAATCAATACGCGTAAGTCTATGAGTCATATAAATTAATAATTATTAACCAGTTAAACTGATTATGCTAGTCTTATAATTAAGTAATATGTATCATTATTATACGATGAAATATTATACATACATAGCATATAATAATGCAATAAATAACCAGATGAAACTTTAAGTATAGTATTTAATTTGATATCTGTATATCTTACATTATTATCAGAAACTAACTTATTTCAGTTCCGGCAGCGATGATAGAATGGTGACATGATTGATAACTACAACATCCAATCAATTGGGTATTTCTGTTTCCTCAGCTAAAATTTGTGTGGAACTTATTTCTTATAACACGAAAAATCGAGCTTTATTTTCGTTGGTCAAGTGGTTGAAGCATAAACACTTCAGACGCAGAACACACAAACATCAAGCATCAAGTGCCTTTACTTATTAACTTTGATGTCATAAATAACATATTTCGACAACGTATAAAAATACTCCGTATAATCAGTAATGCATTTATGTGTATTTTAGATTTGATATGGTACTATGAACAAAAATGAGTTATGTGGCTTGTAAAAATTACAGTAGTTTTTGTATTTAATAAATGATTTATTTGCTAAATACATTTTACATTATAGGTACATATATCCGTAAACGGCTTATGAGAGATAGTGATTGTAGATGTAATTGTTAATCTGTGAATAAAATAAATAAAGCATTGTGTATGAACCCCACACTTAGTAACGATGGTGCGATGATGTATGAAGACCGAGTGGTAAATATGTATTAACCAAATACACATGCGTAAATATTTTTACATGTTTTATAAATTTTTTGCACATGAAAATCATATTGGTTTGTATAGGTCGTATAAAACTGTGACCCAAGTGAAATTCGACGTTTGCTTTTTTTGCCTGTTAGCGTATGCGTGGTGGTGGTCCAGGGTGAAATGCAATTAACTCGGAAGCGCAGTGGCCAGCCACGCGGCATAAACAAATTCCTAGACTTTCATTCTGTGAAAACTGTTTGGACGCTTCACTGTGCTGTATGAATGACTTTTATGCTAATATCTTGACAGTTTCTTGTATATTAAATGTTTAAATGGTTTCGCCTAAATTAAAATGACAATTTACAATCTCGAACATAAATATGTTGTCAAGGACATATCAGTGATGTACTTCATATGTAACCGTAAAATTTTACGTGTTGAGCATTATATCCATGACGATAAAAATATTATTTTGCTACATAAAAAGTGAACCGCAACGATATAGACATACTCGTAGAATCTGCCCTGGAATATTATGTACTGGAACTAAATCACTTCTCTTGAAAATCACTTTGAAATAAGGATTTATTGGAGAGGTTAAACTGAATGTCGATTCATTTTATCGTTACAAATTAGACTTTCAAAGTTTCTTTATGTACTATTGATTTGAAGTAAAATATTGTTTGGAAATCGGGGCGTTATTAGACAGAGTTTCCTTCCCGTTTGGCACATTTCCGGATAGCGGTCAAAAACTTTTTGATGGTCTTTGTAAAGCTAACCCCTAAAAAGGCTCAACCGTACATGTAATTAAGGCCCATTGTGACAACTTCCCAGCGATGTGGCCTGAAAACCCTTCATTTCCAATAGGTGAGAAATAAAGTGTAGCTATTGGAGTTGTTTTAGACTGTGTGTTTTGGAATGTGTTTAGTGAGAGTTTAAAATTGTTCAGGCGATATTTTTAAATAAATGTTATACAAAAATAAGATATATATAGGTACATATTAGGTTCATAAATATTTATAAGTAGGAATTTCGCGACGTGATTCCTTTCCTGCTAAAACTTAAATATTCCAATTAGTGATTTAAATAAAGTATCAAAGTACGAGTATGTCGTATGCCGATGTCCGAACTGCCGCGAAACCACGATAAATCAAAATAAGTTGAAAATATTAATGGGAAAGTGTATTGGTCAAGGTTAGAAGATACTTGGAAATTAAATGAAGTACTCGTCGACGAGACAAAGATCGTTCAAACTGCAATAACCACATTGCTGTCGTGATATTCAACAAGTACCTATAGCGGACAGCAGAATGTCAATTGCTTGTCGAATTCAAACGAATTATTAACAAATAGAATCGGGATTTTGAAATTTTACAACGGTTCCTCAGAACGAGGTAACCTAATTTAATGATGCGCCGTCAAAATGGCGTCGACTTTCGCTACGTGTCGTGACGGCTCGCCGAACGATTTCATGCGATTAGATATAGAAAATATGGTATGCCATCAACCAACAATATGTTGCGGAGATTATTCAATAAAACTCGTCTTTGCAGGTTAAACATACAGGAATCACCAGTTCACAGTCTTTGTAGGCGTTGAAAGAAAATTGACTCTTCTATGTTTGCCCGGAATTGAAATTTCCCCCAGTCCCGCCCCCGGTTAAAATGTACAACATATTCTCTTTGTAGCCACAATTCCACAACAGTAACATTAGTGTCATTTGATCGAACGTGAAAGGATTGATGTTGTATTTTTAAAAACATCCCCTCGCGAAGTTCGATGTAGCGTATTGAAAAGGTTGTATCGGAAGCTTTGGAAGTAGGATGTTTTCCGGTATTGTGTAAATAGAATTCTTAAATATAAGGTCTGATATGAAGTATGTACTCGTAAGGTGTGCTCGAGATACGTTGTTGAGATGCACCGAACGTTTTTGAAATACTCAAAACCGAAGGCTTCCTGATTTTCCTCGCATCGTATTATAGTTGTGTAGCACACTAGAGTACATGGATTTTAACTTACTCGACATTTCTCTTTTCCAGGTAGGTAAGCCCGCCTTTTAATGCAGTCTGCGAGGTTTGGTGAACTTTGCACTTAGGAATATGTCGGCTACATATTGTTTTCATCAAGGCTGTTTTCATCACGTTTCACAATTATGCGTCTTGTATTGTGAGGTATAAGTATGGCTGCAAGGTTGGAACCCTTTTTACTTCTAATATACAAAAAGTGTGAATACACTGTCCCCGGGATAGTTCCGCGCTGCGTCTGATGTTAATGGCGCAACAGCTTAGGTACTTTTTGTCCGTTTTCAAAAACACTCAAGAGCAAAATTTATACGGATAGCTAGTGAAGCGTACATTCATAATCAAGGCAATAAATACATTAGAGTTTACAATTTATTCACATACAAAATTTAATTGAATCATTCGTAGAACCAACAGATCCGATTTGTAAAGCCGGTTTAAAAACCTGCGACTAAACCTTAGCCAAAACCGTAGGTTTGCCAATCCTCAGTCGTGCAGCAATTGCTTTGCTTAGCCCCAATCGCGCTGTTGTGCGAGAGACCCGTGCCTACGTAAAAAATATTTTGGGAATAGAAAACAATGTATTAGAATTAAGAAGCGTAAAGGAACAAAAACAGACTTAATCTCTTATACCATTTTTTTCTACAGAAGAATGAACGGTGGAACTGAATCACAATCAAATCACAATCACACGTTTTTATTGGATATTCATTATAAAAAGAGACATATTATGTAGACACCTTTGTGGTTATCGCATAAATGTGATGAGCCTTGGGTTAGACCAAAATACAAAGCAAAGAAACCTGGAGCGTACATTCCGGTGCTTCATAGAACTTCTAATCAAACTCTATTACCTGATTGCTAAGTTGAAATATTACTTTGGTCTTGGTAATTTACTACTCAAATAACCTTCACAAACGTTTAAGTACAAACAGAATCATAAAATTAAAATAATCTTAATTCAAAAGAGAATAATTCGTTTATTGTAAATAACTCTTCTTTGCAACTCAAACCTGTCCTTGTGTAAGTAGTGAAAGTAGTATTCATTAGATACGGAACTAAGGGTGAAAATATGTATTCTGCAATATCAGTAACATTGCAAAAGACACATGTGTACTATGTAGGAAAACTACGTACATATGTGCACAGCGGTAGTGTGATGTCATGGTGGTGAGGGCGGCACAATGACGTGACAGCGGCACGAGGTGTTTAACAGCGTGCAGTTGTAAAGAGTTCCGAGCACCGAGCGCTGCGTCCGTGTCGACTGGCCATTTGCTTTCGCTACTTGGAAATTACGACGTTTGATAAAAAAAAATTATAACGCAATATAAACGCTCTGTGTGTATTTTGTTTTTAATATGTACGCTGTAGGTGAACTTGAGATTGTGTCAGCATAAAACGGAATTTTACGGCTGCAAATGGTGATGTTGTCAATAGCCAAGTTAAATATAGTAGAAAGGTCTTTGTTTATCTTAACCATGTTGTCGCAAGTTATTTAATACATAACAATGATATAGAGAGAAAATGGAGGGCCTTGACAGTCAGAAATAATGTGCTTTCCCGCAGATTCGCTTTGTGTGAATAATTATGCTACAGGCCTTCTATCAGTCTTTTCGTACCAGCGACCGGTGGGTGAAACACTATGGTTTAAACCTCATTATGAGGGAAATCTATTTCCAAATAGTTAAACGAAAAGGCGACGATGATGGCGATATGTTAACGTGATAAAGCTACGTATAGCTATCACGGAACAAATAAACTAAATGTGATATATATAGAGAATCGTTATTTGATTTATTAACAGTGAATTAGTAAGTCGCGTCAGAATACTCTTTCCCAAAAATATTAACTGACGGGGCATGATGCTATTACGAGTCCGTTTAAATGTCTTCCGTTGTGAGCGTTTGTAGTTTAAGTGTAATATGAGAAACATCTTTTGGTATGTAAGAAGGTAATATAAGAGTAAAGCAGCCGTGAAATGGAATGTAAAAATATTTAGGCGAGTACCATTTGACACTGGCAGCCATCTCAGACGGAGATAAAAGACTCAGATGATGTTTCTCTTAAGTTTGCGGCTTGCACTCCGAGCACGTATCTGCATGTAAACTGAAAACATCAGTAATCCGAAACTTTCCGCCTTTGGAACAGACTTGAATTAAACTTTCCCTATATAATATTGTTTGAAATTAAATTCGTGCGCCGGCAATACGTAACAAATTATACGAACTTCTTCATGAATTCGATATTTGGATCGCACGGAAACCTTCCCCAGCCATTAATTGAACGGGTTGAGTGAACTTCTCATTTTGCTATTATTATTTGCACTGTTTGTTATTTTACGTGGTTAAGTTTTATATTGTATATACTATATGCATATTTACGCTAGTTGGATATCTACGAAAAGATAAACGAATGCCTAAGTAGTGGTCGTTATTGTCGCAACTTTTCCAATATTAATCATAATGGTTTAATGAAAATTATACGTCAAAAAAATTATTATCTAGTTTAAATAATATGGATGACGCCACACCATTCTGGGATTGAACCAGGTCAACAAAAGTGTACCATCAGAAGTTCGCCGCCATCAACATGATGAGGATCATATTGTTATGTAAAGGAAGCGCTTGCCAAAAACTCTTTCGTTGAATTCATTAATTAATTTAATGAGTGAAATGTGTAATGTACCTTTGTTTATCTTCCAGGCTGATGCTTGTTGCCGTCCTGATGGAAGTAATTGTATTATTACGTTACTTTATGTCGGAATTGCTCTCTTGCAATAGCAAACCCGTTTGTGTTGATTTGTAAACTATGAATCGAATTAGATAATTCATACCTAAATGGCTATAACAATAATTGATAACTGGATAATGTGAAAAAACTGAATACATACTTATGAGGTAGGGTCACATGCAGTGAAACTGGCGAAGATGGTAAAAACAATAGCTAATTTATACTCGCAGTAGGTTATAAAAACTACTTTACGTTAGGCCTTATCGAGCTTAGATTTTTTTACTAAGGTACATACAAAATAAATACGTAATTCTTTTTGTAGGATTGATAAAACCAATAGAATTTGGTGGAACGACAATAAATCGTAGACAGTTTGTGACTCAAACGAACAATGTGCGTTCGACTTCGATTATGTAGGTTTATCAAACTAGGATACCACTTGAAGCTGGATCGCGTCTTATTGAATTACTTGTCTGTGAACGTGACGTGGGATTGTGAGGGGACCATCAGGTGCGCAATGTTTGCTCGATTCTAGTACGTGTGCTGTTCATTTTAATCGATTCTAAAACTATTCGCTTCAGATTGGCCACACTGATTGTTGACTTTTACCACATATTTAATACCTTATACATAAAATGAAAATAAAAAGTGCTCTGTCTAACACGTTCGCTCGCAATATTCGCATCGACTGCTTCACATTTATCTACATGCAGTGAAAATTTAATCGTTTTCGGAACATTGTGCGAGTAGAGTGTTTCCTCTTGAAGCCGAATCGGATCTTATTGAATTATGGCTTGGCGGGACGTGACGTCGGATCGCGATCAGGCCATCGGGCGCAATGTATGCTTGATCCTCGTACGTGTGCTGCACACTTTAATCGATTCTGGGACGATTCGTGTCGCGTGCTTGGCCGCGCTCGTGCATGCTCTGTACACGATTTATTATTTAATTTTTCTGAACATTGTGTTTCGACCAGTATTGCACAGATTATTAAGATATTAACTGGAGTTCTTTAGAACATAAATATTGAAATATAATGGGTAACTAAGAATATTTAATGCCTTCCACACATAAAAAAGTAATGAAACGACTCTAAATATCTTAGATGCAATTCGATTCTGATGAGAGATATGTAGCCAGCTACTTAATCTTCCTAAACCTCATTGCTTTTGAAAGCATTCAATATGGATATGGTAACAAGATTGTAAAACATTGAATAAATACTAGGCCGAGGAGGGAGAAGGAAAAATGAATAATCTGAGGAAATTTAATTTTACGATGGCCCTCCACCTATTCAGAGTTGAGACACAATAAGTGAAAGGGTTTCTTTTCAGGCACCTCGGCTCTAAAAAATTGAGGTAATGGAACGTGAATAACAATTCGGCCCTAGGGGGGCAGAGGGGGGCTCGAATCAGAGGTGGGTGGGGGGATAGATTGATGGTACCCGTTTGTAGCATCTGTCGTTTAACTGAACATCGATTATAGTATACACCTCGGTGTTTCTTTGTTTGGCGAGCTACGTTTGACTCGACTCATCAGTCTCGTCGACTTGAGGGATTCATTTTGCAATATAAACGAATGACAAGCTGATATTTTCCCCTGTAAAAGGACAGTTGTTTCGGGATGAAAAAAGAGCTCGTTCCGGTTGTTGAGAGACCCTTTTCTTGCGTCTGTTATTTGTTATCGCTTGTAAGCTAAAATAATATTGATATCTACTTCGTACCTATTAAGAGCAACCATGTTACTGTTACTTTTTCTTCTTTTCAATATATGGTTTGTTTTGTTTTTTGAGGAAAACTTTTATTGTGTTTTATCTTACTTTAAATTGTGATATATATTACCGAGCATAATTTCAGTTATACATCATTTTTTCACCCTACGTTTTACATGTAAGATCTTAGTTCGTTAAATATTTTTTTAAGAATAATTTTTGATACTTTGAGATACTGCTATAATATCATAACATACGTGAAATGTTGTCAAACTATTAATATCTTGGATATTGCCGTCTATCCACACTATTCTTAAAACAAGCTTTGCTTAAATGTCTCATTTTATGACTTTACACTGCACATTCGGAGACTAACATAATATTATTATCATTGTTATGTTACTTTCACAGTTTTGTTTATCAAAAATAATACGCACCATTTTAATTATCTTTTACTTTAATATTTTAATTTGTAATATATTAGGTGGAAGAATATCAGCTTTTATATTCTAGTCTTCACTTAATCACTATATCCTGCATCGTGATAGTATACAAGATAGGAAGCATCACACCTGTCATTCCGCAAATTTAAATTGCTTCTAATATTAAGGTTCAGGAGAAGTAACATGAATTAGGGTATATAAGTTATATAAAATAGCTCCGCATATGTTGTCGATTTCAATTAAAACTTGTAATGGAGTTTAAATCTTCAAGTTTCTTACGCAACGGTTGGTCACCATAAATTTAATTGCATTATTATACATATATATAAGTTCACAAAGTCCAACATTGAACAAAAATTATAGCTGTACCAGGTAATAACTAAATTTTCGACTAACGGTATTGGTTACTGATTTATATTTGAATATAATATTTGTGATATTTAATAGAAATTGTAAACCACGAAAGCAAATTATGAATTACAGAGGTGCGGGTGATCGTGTTTAGCTCAAACAGCGCTAACTATTGTCATCCATTACGCTACCGCAAAAATTATTTCCCCTATTCCGTTGGAATTAATTTTGATTGCTAACATTTTCATGCAGTTGTTTTGATGTGTTGTGCTATTTTTAAGCAATTCCTTGGTCAATGTTCAACACGTCGTATTTGCAGTAAAACGATGTACAGAAAAAACAGAAGTCATCGCATATTCACCGATAAAGCTTCTTGACGTTGACATTGTATATATTATGAAAAATAAATCAGCAAATAAATAAAAAGGCAGAAGAAATATTAACTTTCAAAATCTATGAGAGCTTTAGGAACCCCTGTAGCATCTGGTTTAAACCTCAAAATCTTCTTATTTAAGTGGTAGATAATTAGGAATTATGTTGTTCTGAATTTCCAGAATTGAATAAGATCATTATTAATGTTAATAATGAATTCAGAACAACACAATTACTTTACACGATCGTAACACGATCGCTGGTAAAACCATCAAACGAGATATCGGTTAACGGCTGACAGCTGTCAAACTAACCTCTTTCAAATGCCTTTCAAGTTCTAAATATACATGAATCCCCACTTAAATTCGAAACCTCAATTGTATCAAGATCAATAGAATAAACGTTATTTATATATGTATATTTAGAGATGAATAAATATGCAACATTATAATGCTTATGTAGAAAATTTTCGCTTCGGACAAAAATTATATGAACTTAATAGTTTGCGTTTTCTTAACACAATATTAACACTCCGGTTTATTTGACTCAGTATAATATAGCACGAGTAGAAGCAGCTGATGTAAATTCCTTTTCCCTTTCAAGTGTCGGGACGCTCTATAATGTACAGTTCCTTTAAACAGTCAATTAGCGTTCGGTTGGGTTGTTGGGACGCTACCCAAACACGGACAGGCAAACAATAATAATGTGGAATCGCGATAAAATAAATTCAATGGTCTGGAGATAGTGTACTGTATATTTTTATTTACAGTTTAGGGACGTGACCGCGCGCCATAGCTCATGAGCGTTTCCACAGTAAATGTACGAAATGTTAGGATGTTGCAGTGTCGCGACGACAGTGTTGCTTGTTTATATATTTATATTTTATTTGCTTTTGATTGTGTGTTTTCTCCATCAATAGTTTATGATTGTTCAGCGGCTCTTTATAAAGTCAATAATTTTTCCACAACCGGAAGACATAAATTGCACAACAACTTCCTGGTATTTACAACCTTTGCAACCTTTGCCATGTTTCAAAATTAACCGTGCAACCATGAATATGAGATGAAATTAATATAAAAATTACATACATATATGTATGTATGTAAGATCTCACATGTTATTTGGAATCGTTCAAAATAGTATTGCATGCTCGCCTGGCTACACGATAAGCTGCACCTCGCTTGCGGTAGTGTTGCTTACTATAAACTTTCCTTTAGACGTTCGCGGTAAAACTATCGCAGATCACTAGTTCAGTTCTTATTTTTAAAAAGTAATAACTGCATCACCTATTTATACAAATGAAGTAAATTGGATGATTCAAACTCATAACAATATCTGTGTGTGTGAAGAGACTGCAAAGTTAAACCACGGAGTTAAGCTCCGACTAGGGCCACTACGTCAATGACTCGATGCAGGATATTCTTATTTACGATGTTGTTTTAACTCGCGTTTACTCGAGCCGTGAAAGAGTATTTTGTTTCATCTTAGATACACAAATTGATTAAACAATCATTACACTTGTATCCTTTAAGATGAACATAGAAATAGTTGCTAAAGCTTTGTATATATGACTGATATAGACGCAAACAGGAAAAAGGCTCAACATGTGGAACCACAGAACTAAGATCTGCAGGGCCACTTGTTGCAGGTTCATCCCGAGCGTTACAATCTACAGTGTTGTAAGTACATTATAAACTACCGTTCAGTCTAACCTTGCCTCGATTACACTATATGATGTGTAAACTACATACAGGAGTATTATCAAATACAAGTAACGTTTGAATGTTTTCATTATTTAAAGAAGATTTATCCCTCGGTTTAGTAATTCTTTATGTTATTAATCAAGTTAGTAGAAAGTTATTTACACCTATGGAATAGTCGCTATATCGGCAATATTTATTTATACTGTACAATTCATTTGGACAGTCATTTAAACGGCTTGTGTTTTTATTGTAAATGAAATATTAAATATGCTTTAATAACTACGGGTATTCGTGAAAATATGACGTTACCGTTTCATAATGCAAAGTTTTAAATACGAGTACACTATTTGTTTATAAGATTCTTAAGCAGTTTTTCTTAATCATGGCAACCCTAGCGTTGCTACTATATAAGGCTCATGCGATTATTGGAAATGTGTTATTCAGTCGGCCATTCATTATTATTTAAAGTTTGGATGTACGTATAAGTAGGGGGATAGTAGGTACATAACTGCAATCCAACTACGGGACTGCCAGTTATTGTCTGAGTTATTTGTCGCATATCCATTACTTTTTATTACTGTACCATCTCGAAGGAACATTGAAGATAAGGACTATTATAATTTCGGTCTTGAGATGTGAATGAGAATATATTATGCTATGCGCTCCTTAATATATTTTAAAACAACATGCGTATTTAATTTTTTCCGTCATACAAGTAGCAAATGTTCCTACAACCATTACAATGTGGAATACCAAAATTTAAAAAAAAATCACACTAGAAACCATAAACCGTCATCACTGTGTAGTTAATAGAACAATTTAAGTTAATAAAATCTATTTGTTTATAAAATTAACCCTGATATTGCATACTTAGGATACATTTTATTCTAAAACCCGTATTTACAGATATCTTTCATGACATTCAATACTAATTAAAGTATAGAAATATAATCCAATTTCCCAGCTTATATACGCTTGACAATTGAAAAACCAACACACGCCGTAATATGGAAGACAATGCTCTAAATTACGAAACATAAGAAGATTATAGCAGTCACGGCGCTACGTAGCCGCGCTGATACAGCGGCGTACAGCGGCGTACAGCGGGTAATGAGGTAAGTTCGCAAATAACAAGCTTTTTCCCTTTTGCTTTTTTTAATAATAATCAATGTAAAATGCGAATAATTTCACAAGTAATAATTTTAGTCGTTATTCTATAACGATATACACATATCACATTTTCTCTAATAGCTCTTAATCGAATTTAATAACGAGACCCTCGACGTACACACGTAAATAGTTTACAATGTATAACGGTACAGTAAGACATGGAAAGATTAGTTGCGCTGTATTTATTTGAGGCCGAGATAGCTCTTAGCTTAGTCTTATACTCGGCTGAAGTCTTCCATCACTTCGTTGTCTTTCAGGAAAGATGTGGAAATAAATAACTCCAACAACAGGCGAAACTGCAGAAACACTTTTGTTTATATTTCTATACTTTCATTTTCCGAACTTACAAACTCAATATACAAGTAAAGATCGATTTTATGTTAACCAACAATACAGCTTTTTCGGATGTAAATTTACGTACAAAACAAATAATTACTACATTAAAAAGAAATTAACTTTTTATTATTAATGTTTACATTAAAAATAAAGTCACAGTTTGCTCTAAACATTTCACTAACGTTATTTCTGAAATCGGGTATAGTTTTATAAAAGTGAATCAGAACCACTAATTTATTGCTTAGAAGATTCTGTCATTTAAATGTTTTTGCGGTAATTACATTTTAGAAATAAAATATTTTGTATAATAATTTACAGTGGTTACAATTGGCACACATCTTATGGGAATACTTAGATAGTTAGCTCTAGTTTTCCAAGCTTTATCGTACATGTAGTGCTATAATAGTATTAATAATATTACAGATGTTTATATTTTCCTTTCGCTACTAACAGTACCTGTGGGTAAGAACCTCTCATATAATACATACAGCACCGATCCCCGAGGGTGGGAAATAGCTTTACGAGATTAGGTGATATGAAAATCATAGAAAGGGGTGCGTTTATAAAGAGGTCTATTTCCTTTACTGATCGCAAGTAGATAAAGTAGTTAGATATTCGAGTTTCAGGCTGCAAGATCTGTATTGTTGGTAAACGATTTTTATAGATAATATAGCTATTTGACAGTAGATAATCATTATATTAATACGTGAAGCAAAAAGTTTATTAGTTTATATATAGAAGTGCAGATCGCTAATATTTTTCAATAATAATGCTTATAAAGTACATTATAAAAATAATTTTATTATATAATACTTTTGTTTTTATTAAGTGTTACTTGTTTGTAATAAAAGTATAATATTAACAACGTACGGTTTACTCATATTGTGTCGATGACTGCGACTTACGTAATAAAGTGTGTTCGTATGCATTAAATAACACAGTTCCCGAATAGGAATTACTTAAAAACGTATAATCCTACGTAAAGTGTAGGCAAATCGCAGGATACTGTAATAAACTTTACAGTTTTTTTTTTTACAATTCTTCTGAAAAGAGGAACTACGTCATTACCTGTCTGAGCAGTAATTAACTCTAAAAACAGCTTTACGACTTAGCACTTGATTTTTCACTACGTTTTCTCGCTTCACATAAAATTGGGAAGTCCGGATCAGCGCGCAGTTTCGAATTAATTAAAGTTAGGCGTTCATTGGAGTTAGTCATTATAACCCATTTCAGCGAAGAATGTAATTAAAAACGAGACCTGATGTCTTTTTTCCTGTGTTTATATGTAAGTACAAATATTTCCGATGTTGAAAGGGGTGATAAGGGATTCTACATTAATTGATGTTACTATAAATAAGTAATAGCAAATATACCAGATGGAAATACATGTGAAGGGTTATAAATCTAGAGTGAGCATTTAGACGTTTAATATTTGGTGAAAACAATGATATTTGGATCATTGGTTTAGATTTGGACGTTGTGTAAGTCGATTGAATTACAGTTTTGATTGTCGAAATTCGCCTTTATTACTGAGCAAGTGAAGGTCGCTAATAACGTGCACGAGTTTAGCTTTTATTGAATTTAACCAGTTAAGGTAGCAGTCTGAAGTTAACTGTCATACTTTCAACTTATTTGGGCCCCGAGACTGTCATTGAAATTCCAAAACACCTTTTGAGTTAATATTTCCAATTGAGAAAAGTTTGCCTTCTAAAAGGGAAAAATCTCAATCCATTTTATGGTTGCGTGATACTAAATAGCAATTAAATAATAATCAGTATAAATACGTTGTGGATTTATTTGGATCTAATAGGTTGTTGAAAACGTCAAAATGTATTTTTATATAATAAGTTTTAAAAAGTCTCTTATTTTATATAATAAGTTTAAAAAAAATAAAGAGAACGCTAATTACAAAATAGTTAACAATGTATTTGGGTTTTATGTGACAGTGACAGTTGCATAACTTCAATTATTGTTTTGCGTACTTTTAACGGTTACACAAGGCTATTTTATAAGTAACAAAATACAAAATACCAAAGTATAGGATTTTCATTCTGTATTTATTGCATTCATTATCTTTTTTTAAATATTTATTAATGCAAGTCATAAGATAAAAAAGCGTTAGAAAATAAAAGGGTCGAAAAAGTTCCGAGATACGTAAAGTCAAATGTTTTATTAACAATAGACATGTTTAGACACTCAACTAGACAAAGACTTCAACCGCATTGTAGAAAGTACCTATTCAATTTTCTAATAGAATTGTGTCCAGTTAGTTTACTTTAGCCCGAAGAGAGGTCAATTTTGTGATTGAAATTTTTGTCTCGTTTCGGGTTTTGTTTATCTTTTGTTTTGTCTCTGAAAAATCGATTCGGCGACCAAACGAACTTAAAGTTAACAAGACTGGAAAGTGGACTCCTCGACTTGGTAACTCATCCTAAGCGTCTGCTTACCCTTTTAAGTGCATCCCTACAGTCAAAGATGTATCGTACAAATTTATATATTTCGCATGGTATTTCTTTATTTATTTTTAATTATTCTTAATAAAGAGCGTACTAAAATTTCACGGCATATCGTACCAGTCAATAAATTCGATATAGGTAGAAAAAATTCTGTGCTACGTGATAGGGAATATTTATTTGTTTGGCGATACATATAACAATAGTTACAAATGAAATAAAATTAGGGATCAAACACCGCTACTATTTTAATAAAGACACATAATGTTAACTCGCTTTTCATAGAAACAAAATATTCAGCGTATGGAGGTATGAAACCAGCCTGCGTGTATTGTACTGTCATATCTGTAAGAAATTGTATTATAATAGCTAAACAATTATTAGTCCTTCGTAAAATACCAGGTCAATCTATACTTTGCAAAAGCATTCAGAAAATGTTAAGTAAGATTCGAGGAGTCATCGAATCAAGTGCTCGAGCCAAGTGGAATTAAAATAGGGGACGGAGAAAGTAATTTTATTTCCTTTCATTTTATATCCGCTCCGGAAAGTTTATCTTGCATTAACTTGGCGGGAGAATCTTTAATCGTGCGGTAATTGTGTTTATAAGGGATGATGGAAGTAAAGGCTATAAAACTTTAAAAATACTTGTTTGCAATGCCGACTCTGCGTGACCTACATAATTATTAGCAATTGCATATAATTCAACATACCCATTGATAAGAATAATGCTAACAATAATATTAATGTTAGCGTCTAGTTTTTCATTTCGACATTGTATTTGATTACACCATACCGTTTAGCATGCATGCATGTAATACTTCGTATTTGAAAAGAAATAAGCAATAAGGGCCTTTCTACATTTCACATAGGTGTTAAGGGGAATCTAAGATTTGAATGTAAATACCCATTACTTGTAACATCCTTGGACACTATAATTTACTTTGATTTGGCTTTTAGCGAACTGTCCAGGGAACACTAGCAGCAGATCCTAATTTGCTTAAGCGCAAAGTTATAAAAGTCTTCGTGACTCCGGCTATAAAGTCCTCGCCTGCACATAGCATTATGACTGACTACAAAAATGCAGGGTAGCTATGAAATTTAAAAATTAAATGCGCATTTAGATGAAATCGTGTACTTCTGTTGTATGTAAAAAGTTTCATTTAAAATATGTGTAACAAGTTTCATTTAAAATATGTGTAACAAGTTTCATTTAAAATATTTGTAATTTGCAAGTTGCTTCGTGAATGTCCCACTCTCACGCGGCGTCTGAAAATGTTTCATGTGAAACAATTTTCATTACAGTTGTGCGGAATTATGTGCTTTAAATCGCCTAGTTCCTATACAATTCGTATCATCCAGCAAACTTTAAATATTAATGGAACATTTTGTAATGCTTGGATGTATTCATGAAAACTGTGTAGCATAAATTGTTGCTGAACAATTTTCTCGCTGCTTGTAATCTGGCTAATAACAAGACGGTTTCGTTATGGTTTTTGTGATCTGGAACTATACAATTTCAACGTGTGTCCTCGGTGCATTATAAAAGTTGCAAATCAAATGAAATTCCAAACATTCGCAGAACGCAAAAGTCGATTTGCCAGACCGCTCTGTCCTTAACTCGAATGAGAAAAATATTGTTGAATTCGTTGCACGAATATCTACAGATGTATCTGCGGCACATCGTCAAATATGCCTTTTATTGCATTCGTCCATGTTCTCAATTATATTATTTCAAATGTGTTTAAATCATTCAATGTTTATTTGAAATGGCATTTGTAATGATGGCCTTTCTTAGATCAAAGTTTTGAACTCTTAGAATAAAGTGATACGAGAAATATTTTTCATGAAGACCAATTATTTATTTATTGGATCACCAACATAAGTAATAATTGGGTCACCAACATAAGTAGTAGTGTTTACAGCTAGAATTTATTTAGACTTATTTGGTGCTATTTAACTGCCCTTACAGTTATAGGCAACCACAACATGCATTAATATGTATACAAATTGAAATATTACAATTGAAATTAAGATTAAAACTATGAGATCAAATAATTAAAAATAAAATAAAATATAAAATAAAATAAAATTAACAACTATCCGGAACAAAAAATGAAAAATTACAAT
>DWQT01001172.1:0-17872 GCA_018244895.1 Myscelus amystis hages
CTTTTTATAGTACGTAAGCTTTACTTTTGAATATACATAATTTAAATTATATTACTAATATTTATGTCAAAATCTTTTTTATTTACACCATATTCGACATGCGTTGACTAAAGGTACTTTGATATGTCTAATGCTTACGCCTAGTTCCACCATTACTATTCACACTCGCAATATAAAACACAGATTAATATACTCGTATCTTAGTACTGTCTTGAAGTATTGTAACTGTAAGCTAACTGTTGCAAAGCATCTGGAAATTGTTAAGAAAATCTGACGGAAGTGGTCATGTCAACACTTTGGATGCGGTAATACATTTTTGTGTTGACATTTTGTAATATTTATCCGGAGAGGGTTTTAAGCCGCCGAGTGTAATCTCTTTATGTCAAACAACATTACTGTATTTTTTTCGTCATTTCGGCGTAATCCAATGTGCGGGACGGAAATCTGGGCAATATATTAGATGGATATTAGGAAATGTAAATAACGAAAATCTCATTAATTAATTTAGCATTTAGTTAGGTAATTCTGTACAGGTTACTGTTTTAGATTTTTATATTTTACCACCAATGAACATGAAACAATATTTAAGGCTATAGTCACTCATTATAGAGAATATTTTGGAGAATTTTAGACGTGCAGATTTCTTCACAATATTACGGAGAAGTGAAAAAGTTTAAAAACCTAATTTCGTATAAGCTAGAGTGCCAGCCAGAATTTGAACACTAGAGGCCCGGAACGGTAAACTGAAATCTAAGCCACTAAGCTACGAGCATCACGTTCATAATGTTACTTATAGGTATTCCAAAAAACTAATCGAAATAGTGTCCCTAAAGTTAGACAGATACCAAAACTAAAGAATTCTCATTCTAAATAGATGAGAAAGGTCTGATATTGAAATACTCGACCAGATTCACCGTGGTCCCACATTCTTGTGCCAAATTACTATTAAAGCAACACCCACTGTAAGAATTGTCAGATACTCGTAATTACAAAAAAAAAAACGGAATTATAGAACACAATGAACAATTTTTCTATAAATGTTCAAGTTTTAGTCCATGACATGCAAATTTCTTTGTGAAAGCGTAATATTGACCTAAACTATATTTAGATATGGATACTTATATTAAAAAAATATGATTTTCAGTTTAAACCAGAGGCGATACTTGAGTTGGTTTATTGCTGCTGAGAATATCTAATTATTAGTTTTAAAGATCGTTCATAAGGGCCACTAAAGTTTTATTAATTTGTATATACAAAAAGTACGAGAAATTATTATTAATTGTGTGTAACACCTAAGCGCTGTTAGCGTTCGCTCTAGTTAAATAAAATGATTACATTTGCAGGTCTGGTGATATTCTGAATTTAATTCTTGTTGCGGAATATTCAATTTTAGTTAAGGTTGACACGTTAAATATGTAAATTAAAACGTGACCATTCGTGTAAAAATGGTAATTTATTATAATTTGGATAAATGTTAACACTTGCAAATGTCACTATCCGGTCAGCTTTGTTTGGTTGCAGTAATTTATAAAGAATCGAGTAAATAACTTTTAAAACTGAGTTTTCTGTCGTAGTTACAGAAACAAAAATAAAAATGCTTTTCCGACGTATCCTTAATCAAGCATCACGCGTAGATAAATATACATATATAGATAAATCTCTCTAATTAACGATAGCCAAGTGTTACTAAGTGACCCTTATTACCTTATATATATACCATTAACGAAAGTCTGTGAACCGGTAACATTTAGTAACAGCTAGTAAACTATGCTCCCAGGTGAACGCGTTTTGGGAATTCTAAATTAGATTTGTTGAACCTATCTAACGCAATAATTACGAAGAATCATTGTAATCTATCACTTCAACGTTAACTTTGTACTGAAATTTGTAATGAGTGAACTTTTGATGATATTAATAGTCGAGATTAATGTTAAACCGACCTTACCTGTTACACCACAATGCCCACAATATCTCGTGGTACATGAAAATTTAAACCTAACAAATATAAAAGCTCTACCCACTAAAATATATATCAGACGTAACAAGTACACGCTTTTAGGCTCCCGTCAGATAGATCGTAGAAAAAGGTCTTAATAATAGAGCGCCGTGAATAAAATATCGGTATCGGAAATATAAATAAAATATCCGAAAATTTTTCGCAAAAGAACACTAACTATAGTGCCAATGAATTTACTTTTATAGCACTATTAAATTGTACAAATTAATCTCATTAAATAAACGACACAAAACTCATGTTGGCGCGGAGGGCGGGAAACCGAATTTCGTCAACGAACGGCAAATTATTCCTTAACTGTTTATCAAGGCAATTAGCTTCGGCCCAGCGATGCCCTCGGAGTAAACATTTTGCGATGGACATGCTTACAAATTGAAACCCGCAAACCAATATTGGAGTTGGCAAAATGTTTTCAGCGGCTTTTTTCTGAGGAAACAAAATATATTAACAGTATCAGAACAGCAAAGTAGTTCTTTAGAAATGTTTCGTAATCATAAATACGTTTTAAGTACTTTACTTTTTTTATTCTATGCAAACGATAAATTACCAAAGGGGAATAAAATATGTTCAAGATATATATTTTGTAAAAAGAATTATGTAATATCACATAATTAAGAACGGTTATTTAAAATTTCGTTTATGAAAGTAAAATTTAACAATTAATGATAGTGAAATTAAAATATAAAAATTAATGATTGTCTCGCAAGAAACTGCCCGCGATCTCATAATGTAAACGCAGATAAGGCACTCTCTTAAAATTAACGACGAACTAACAAATGAAAAGCTCCTAATAAAGATAGAGGGATAGATAAAATAATGTCGCTTAAACGGGAATTAGCTTTCATGAATCTATAAACGTTAACGTAGAAATCTCCGGTTTTGTGGTAAGCAGATTTTACGAGCTCAAGATAGCATATTGATGGTTGAGTGCCATACCGCAATGCAGAGATCTAGCGCTCGATTTTCGACATCACTAGACAATCGCACTGTGCTCTAAAAAGTCCACTGCTGGGCTAACTGTTACGTATAAAAAAACAGTACGATACCAATAACGAACTATCCGATCTCATATTACATGCCTAATATTAAAGTCAACTCTAATGTCGTTAGCAACGTGCAAAAATGTTTTACTGTTGCATCTGTAAAAAAAATATTTCGTATCAAAACAGGCATTCTCAGTCGTCGAACAAGAACGATCGAAGATTCAGTTAGCAAATTCGTTAGTTTTGTCTTACTGCGAACCATAGACAATAACGATTTTCTCCAAATGCCAGCGAATGAAATCCGGTTCAATTTCCGGCCAGTGGCTCATAAGTTTGGTCCAGACAAAGTCAAACCACCGAATATTGTGTGTTCACTTTGATGCGTAATTCGTTCATATCGTATGTATTAATTGCTCCAATTAAACCTATTTGTAGTTCAGTTTATTGATAGTCATCAACCTGACAGTAATTATTGTAATGTCAACATTATTATTGGGTACTTTTAAAAGTAAACATCTACAATTTTAAACGTCCGTTAAAAAGCTATATCGGGGCGGGAAGGGGTGTTTGCTTACTTGAGTGACGCGAAGGTTATCCATTACCGAAATCGTAAACAAATGTGCATATAGTTAGTCATCATGATATAATGGCTTCATTATCGTTGGCGGTACTTGTAGCACATTACATCACGAAATCACTTCTATATTCGTTTTGTGTAAAATTGTATTGTTTCTAATACAGTTAAGTTCCATTTGTACATAGTAAAGTCGAGTTCTTTTTGATTGCTAAACAAGTATATATAACATATTAGAAACTTTTTTGTAGTAAAATTCTCAATCCAATTATAGAGTTTACAGCTTTTAAAACATTTTCCAGCTCTTGTTCGCTCTGAGATACATTTTACGAAAATCATAGTCAATAAACAACGAAATACAATTGTTGGCTACTTTCTTATCTTACTTAACAATAACTTTTATAATGTTGGTACTAACTCGAAGAATAAAGCAGTAAAATGTAATTATATACAAATGCTTATGAACGTACATACATTCTTCTGTAGCCCTATCTCTCTCTAGCCCTCTTGTGTCTACATTTAACTTATACCCACAATTGTTTCTCATATTATTATAGGACGACACAAAGTACTTGTATGGCACGCCACAGTCCTTTATCGCCGCGTTGAGAAATATTATACAAACAACTAATTCGCATCGATACCGTTCACGCTTCCACATTCCACTTGTAGAACAATCTTATCACATTTCCGCAATATATTGGCTACGATAAAACCACCATCATAATCACAACAGCGCATACAGTATATACGTTATCATATAAAATAGCATCTATAAAGGAACGCTAAAAGTTCAATTCGAATTTCATTTTGTAGGTAAACTCACATCCAGTATCCGAAAGTCATTGTAAACTTCCATTTCCTCTGCTGACATCGACTTGTTAAAAATTTATATCGATATTTCTGAGAATGTTCGATTCGTTTTAAATTATATGTCAGTAACACTCTAAGATTTTTAGCTGAACTTAGTCTTGAGTTTAGTTGTATATATGTATGATATTTTAATTGTAAGTCTATTGAAGTAGTACCTTTCACGTTTCGAAGAACTGCTTAATGTAGATACTGTCATACAACTATTACCTACGTATTATCTTGGAAACACTTATTAGGCTAAGCTCTACATAAACTGTTACCACATAGATCTATCCAAAAAGAGCATCTAATAGTTTTAACAAAACAGATGAAACCTTTAGCAAAAAGTACTAACTAAACATACATCAAAACTAGCAAATTGAAATTGGGATTAGTTGGCACATAGCGATGTCCCTGGTTATTAGAGGGTGTGATTTATAGCCCAATGTGAGTGCCTTCAACGGCCTGCGTACAAGACTACGTGATGTCGCCGTTTATAGCTATCGTATCTTCCTGGCGACAACTCACTAAGACTGTGTCGGCACAGATAATAAAATAGTCTATGTATTTGCTTTGTAATCTATGGCACCTAATTAAATTGCCTGACCACAATAAACTCTTTTGGGAGTCTCAAGGACTAAGTATATAGACTAATTTTGTTGTCATTGCATATACATATAGATTTTAATATAATATTTTTTTATTGAAACCAACAAGTTAAACAGTTCCATGGTACGGATTTTCAACTTGATATATCCATAATAAAAGAGCAATTGTACGACAATTAAATCAATGTGCAGTTCAGAAATTAACATAATCAAGCTCGAAAAAAATGAATAAACGCGAATAATTTACTTGCAAAAAGTACATTGCTTTTATAATAATTCCACAGAATTATTTGGCGACCTTTTAAATGATGGGCCCTGGATCTTTGTGAGGCTCGCTTAAAACGCTGTCAGATATACATAAAGTATTGACTATGCAAATAACATTTATCACTTTACTTTCAATTTTTATGAATTCATCGAGTTCGGTTCGTGATTTGAATGTCCTTGACATTTCAGCATTTTTCACCGCCACTTGGAATCTGCCGACGAAGATAAACTTGTCAATTTTTCAGTTTGCAAAACCACTGCATTAAGAAGCATAATGGGGATTTAGAACGCGACCTGCTATATACGTGTGTTATTTAAATAATCATGCATCAGTAAAAGAACGCGCGTAGAAAAACTCAATATATTTTCACAGTTTTAGAAACAAGGAGATAGGGTTTTAAAAAAAATCAAGCCAATACATATACATTACCTACTATACATTTCTGACATGATTTATCTTCATTATTCCAATTAATTTTTAAATGGTTATGAAATATTTTATTCATTAATATTTATTAAATATTCTTTTTTACTGTAATACCCATACATATTAAGTCGTCATAAGCGAATATGGTCTTTTTCTTAATATATAATAAGCTATATTTAGTCTATCGAATATCAAACAACAGGTGCAGAGAACACATGACAAAAGCCAATCAATCACCGTGTGGGTACAGTGATCGATTGATTCGTTTTTCTTTCAGTATTCGTCCGTTAATGTGTTCTTAATTTTCTTCGAACACCCTTCAGAAAAGTGAATTATATTTGTCGATACAACCTTCTCATTATAACCCAAATAATTCGAAAAACAATAACATATGTACATTTTATTGTTTTTAGAAATATAGAGTATCCATCTATTAAAACGTGAAAAGAAAACTGCGTCCCTTTTTCAGCAGGCTGCACACACACACGCATACGGGTTACATAAAGCACAGAAACGACTACAAATAAAAAGTACAAAAATCATAAAACTGTTAACCGAATCAAGAAATAAAAGTTAATATCGAAATAACATAACATTATTTTTATACGCTCGAAAATCCTTTTTATAGAAACGTAAAACGTTTATATAACATTTTACTGGAGCGCAACATTACATATTACTTACACTTTGTGACCCTTATTTGCTTTTCAACACTCTTAGGTTACAAATCCACCGACCACACTCATTTTCTCGGCAAAACAAACACGTATGAACGACCTGGAGACGCCATTTCTGTAGTTGAAATTTCCTTCAAAAATACTGCCACCGAAGTCTTTCCTGTTATTTTATTTTCATTTCGGATTGCACAATGAAGAAATGCACTTAACTATAAAGTGTCTGGTCCATAGTTTTATGAGCACGTAAAACTCGAAACAATGGAGAGGATGTTTCGTAATGTAATAACTCGTATATAATTTAAAGATTCGCCTTTGGAACTGTGGGGCTTTAGGCGGTTTGCGATTTGAGAAATAATGTCGTTTTATTACAAAAGTAAGTTATACGGCTCGTATCTTGGACTTTGGAAACCAAGTTAGTAAGTTGGAGATTAGAAGAAACGGCTGCCCATCGACGAAATACAAAATAACCACAAATGTATTAAGGCTGGTAAATCACAAGTTTTGTTTTAGTAGAATACCTATTGTAGATTACCACGAATTATTTTATTGATGTACATACTTAGAACAGATACAACATTCAAGTAACTGATATACATCATTATATAAACTCTATAAAATACGAAACAGGAGTCGGTCATTCATTTTAACCTCATTCCCGCGTTTTCTAGAAATTATTGCTCGTGGCAAACTCGACTCAGGTCATTATTAGCTGAACTAAAAGTGAATGCGGAGGCACAAATGCGCTCTCCAGCACACCACTCCAGAAGCAATTAGACTTCCCCATAAATAAATTTCACATTAATTGAATCGCTTGGAACTCATTCCTTCCGTTAATTGCGTACTAATTCAGCTAATAGTAGAAGATGACTTGAAGTAGTATTTTAAAAGATAGTAGGGACTTATTCAGAAAATGTAAGGTAAAGAAAATTAATTGAATTATTTAGAAATCTAATTGAATTTTCGATTATTTCGAATACCGGAACGCGGTTTCACCTATCACAAAGGCGGGTCACAAGACTTTGGACAGCATTAAGGGTTAAATCGTATGAACAGGCCCTGATTATAATAGTGGTAGGTAATTAGTAAATAAACAATAAGTTATATTATTACGCGTACCTCTTGGTAATGTCTTACATTTATTAACAATCGCTAATACAAAATGAATCATGTTTTTTAATATAGAATTATTTCATAATAGGCCTTTGTCATTGATAGTGATTATTTGCAGCTTTGGACAACTTACAAAGTATAGAGGATAAATGAATTTTAGAATATACGGGACACCAGCTTATAGGCTTATTTCCATAATCTAGAAGATCAGGCTTGCCTTTGTCTATAACAGAAAAAGCAGATAATTATTGTTATAGTATCTATTATAAGGAATACGTAATACAAAACAAACTAGTGAAATAAGCATCGGATTGATTTATGGTTCATGTATAAAACATTGGAAGTCGATACAGTTGTCTTTTGAAGACCCTTGGATCAATTGTGCGGTGGCGCGACAGAGGGGCGACATGACATTTATAGAACAAAGGGGTTGCCGGTGAAATATGTATAAAATTTTACTCTCACATTCTGTCGTAAGACACGTTGCGTGCATTTATAAGAGTTTTTCATTAAAAAAAAAAACAATGATTCTCTTCGTCGCCTTGTCTATTGTCTATTCAATCGTCCTTACAGAAGCCCTTATGTTTAAATGCTTCAGATACCATCTGATATGCTTGGCAGAATTGTGATTTGTATGAAATTGTATATATGCTTAAAATAACTGCAAATTAGTTTGGGATTACATTTTTAATATTGATCTCCTTAGATGTGTCATGACATGAAATGTATGATTGAACGATGGTACGCGGTACAATACATTGCGACAGGCTTTAAAAAGAACACTAATAAATATTGACGCTTATGTAACGAACACATGTTTACCCGGTAGCAGTATTTTGTAGCGGGCTTCAAACAATTTTCCGTATCAATTCAATTCATTGACAGAACACGTTGTCGCATTCCGTCACGGGCTAATTAGCGCTCTCCACAACGGCTCGTTAACAATGTGAGCTCGCAATGCTAAGTGGTTCGCTTAGATGATAATTGAATTTCAGAATCATTAACAATTATGAAGCGCTCGTAACCAGGGCGCAATGGTTACGTAACAATCAATAAAACTCGACAGACGGTTGGGCAACTAACCAATTTCTCCTAATCGCGTTGGAGGAGCGTGGTGGAACATGCTCTAGGCTTCCAGTTGCAGGAGAAAACCGAACTGAGGGATGCGATAATCAGCCAACAATTATGTAAACTACTACTCTTTTACATATATTTGAGCACTCTTCAAGGCAAGAGTGATTAGGCTTTATCTAAGCATGGCTGGCTCATATTAGGGACCTGTCACATAATAACAAAATAACTTTTTGTATTAATTTTAAAAGTGATTTGTTTAATAAATTGCAATGTTGGTGTTTATTTCTGGTATTAGGCAGCAATGTATGCAGTAATGTGTTATACTTTGAATGGTCTATTATTCAGAGACACAGATAAACGCTGCATCTGTGTGCATAACTGAGCAGCAGTAGCAAATAAGGGTTTGTAAACAGCGTTCGAATCGATTACAAATCGAATACTCGACTAGTTCGCAATGTTTGCAATTAATATTATAAAAAAATAACATTCGATTCAAAATTTGAATTTAGAACCTCAAAAAAAATAAGCTTTGATTATCTATGTCCTGTATAAAATACACCCGAACATTGGTTTATTGAGTACACGTTTAATTCAATACTGTGGTCTATAAAACGAGTAATCGGGGCTGTTTTTGCTTTTATCGGGCAATACCTCGTCCACTTTTATTCCACTTTAAGCTCGTCGTAAAGATGTTATCTCTTGCAACAGTTGACTTTGCCTTATTGAGGCGTCTGATTAAACATTAAAAATTACAGTTTCTTTCTATTCTTTTTAATTTTTTTTATTCGCCAAAAATATGGTGCTACGCGAATGTTGTAGATGTGAAAATGCGTTGTGTGTGCGTGTGAAAAAATCGTTTTCTTTAACCCTTTTATTGTTCCTATGTTGAAAACAGGTCTCTTCACGGGCTAATTATAGACGGTTTAAAACTACCATTTACCTTGCCGGCGAAGTGCATAAATATAATAATACAATTATGTAGTATAGATTGATAATAGGAAAGTATTATATTTATAGCTATGAAAAACCACAATGTAAGCGATTATCCAAATTCCATTTACGTCATGTCGGCAATCAAGTTCTAAACCTACAAGACCCCAAATGAACTCTTTGGTTACAATTCCACGAATTTTAACTGTTGTTGCAAAAGTTACGCCAAATCATTATCAACAGATTCCTATTCAAATTCAAATTTTGTATAGCGGCAACTGTGTTTCCGATTCGTATTATCGAAATAGAATAGTCATTCGCATGCGTACATACATACCTGTTCCATACATTAACTACTAACTTATTTTACCGCTTCTGTCAGTGTCAAATATTTGCAATGTTGAAACTTTCATTTCATGTAAACAACAAAGACGTGCCTATATTCACATGTTGGAACTTCAAAGTGAACAAAAGACGTAAATGTGTTTTTAACATTTACTTTATATTGTAGGTTTTATTTACAGCCATAAAGTATTATACATAAATATTAATTTATGTTAAGTGCTGTTAAATCAGTCTAGCACGCATCATTTACAAAACACCAAATAAAATAAAAGCGTAGAGCTTTGCTACATAAAAACCAATATTAAATTTCATTATCCATTCGAAGTTAGTAAGTTCAGTGAAACTCCAAGACATGAATAATATTTCCCTGATATATTTAATTTAATATAGTAAAACTTACGACAGAAGTTAGATGTAAAGGGACCGAAATGATGTAAGCCCAGTGGCAACAAAGTCTTTCGCAAATATTTGAGAAATATTACGAATGATTACTTTTTTTGAATGCTTAAAGTTAATATGTATTGTATCAAAAGGGCATAAAAATCAGTCAAACATACAGTTACAAAAACACGGTACAAAATTGGCGAATTATTCAACAACTACATGTATACATATTAGTCAATTAGTGGTTATAGATACATATTGTAATTCGTACTGTATTTTAATTTACATAGACGTATTGTAATGTATATTTATATATTTATATATTTATATATTTATATATTTATATATACATTACTTGTATCGTTACAAATTACGAGTATCTACTAAGTGGTAATACATATAAAAAGTCAAAGTTCTAAAAATATTGTTATGTTTTTATGAGAATATATTATTAATATCTTCTTAATACAACAGGCAATACTACGTACAAAATAATTGTAAGCTTTCGCAAGCTGGTCTCGGTTCCTCAAAAATACAATAAAAACGGCACTTATACAAATTACCATGGGCTTTGTAATAAAAAGTTGCGTAACTCATTATGACCGAACTTTACTTATTAAATAAATATTTTCTAAATGAGAGTTCAACTTTTTATTGGAAGAATTCCTTTGAAAAGTTGAAAGGTATTTGAAAAGTATAAATTTTTTTGACGGTATAATTTGAAATTAAATTTTTAAATTTATAACACAAGCCTCCGTCGCGATTCTTCGGCGGAAGCATTGCTATTGCCATTTGTGTTGCTTAGCAGCTATATCTGCAATATTCTGCTACTATTTGCTGTAAAAATGAATTAAAACATAAGGCCACCCAACTTAACTTATATTTCTATAATCTAAATTTCACGAAGAAACGGTTCAGCATTACTAAAAGTATTTTGTGAATTTAAACTGCAAGGTTTTCTTTGCAATATTTTATATTACATACAGAACATGCATCTAAATAAGTTAATGCGGCAGTTTTTTATAAATAGAAAGATTTATTCAAAGCCTTAAAGAAACTCGTAAGCGCTTGAATATTTAAGCCGGAATTGTAAAAGGAATTAAGTTACTCCAAATTAAGTTAAAGCTTATGTTTTAAACACTAACTGTGAGATCTTAAAATACGTAATCCATAATAACAACAATCCAATTAGAAAATATGGCGTATTGGTTTAAATCTTGTAGTTTCGACACACGCCTCGTACAAAAATCTTTATGACAAGCGCAAGAACACATTTTTTTTTACTTTACTTTACCTGAAATTATTTAATATACCCTAAATTATTTACCCATGGTTTTAATACATGTTAACTAGTGTACTTATTAGTGAAGGCTTGACAGCCTTTTGTTATATAATGAAAAAGTAAAATTACAGACATGAGGAAAAAATACACGCATAAGGATATTGTAAGTAAATCTTATAAAATATTTTAGTGATCTTAAGTTTGAAGATTCTGTTCAAAAACCAAGAGGAAAACAAGATAGAAAAAGTATTTATAAATGTGAATGTTATAGTTTTTCCGTCCTTTTAAACAGCCCACAAAAGGAAAGAAATATAATTAAAGACTTCGTTTAAACCGTTTGGAAGAACGAAAGAAGTTCCGAGGCATCCAATAAACGGTAGTTATCGTATTTTATTCAAACCAGCCTCGTTTTTTGTTTAATCGTAATTAAAATGGCCGCAGGTCCTTGCCTGTCATTACCCTACTCCTAGTCTAGTTTCTATAATTAGAAACATCTTTGCATAGTGACTACACTTTATCATTTTTTTTCTGTGTATTTTTTTTAATTTAACAAAACTTTCATTTCTATTTAAAGGGATAAAGTCTCGGAAATAAATTTACATAAAATAACGTTTCTTAACCAACTCTGTTATTAAGTTGATATCTTTGTAGTAAATCCGAAACGCTACTCGTAAATTCGGCGAGCAAATTACTATTTGAAAAATCACACGTGAAAGACATTTTTATTTTAAACAATCCAGTGTTTATGTAGAAGAGGAAGCACACTTGCCTAACAAATACTTATTCAATTTGGTTCTGAGAAGTACCTACATATTACCTCCATAACGTAGATAGCCATAACTAAACAAAATGACAGCGGGTTCCAACTGCACAGTGGCTCTTCAAGAAAGGAATATTCATAAAAATCCTTAATAAACGATACTGAATGTTTTAATTGTAAGGCTATAATTGGTATAGGTACAAGAGATTTCCGTTTGCACTAATATACCTAACCTTCAAGGGGACAAATAGAGCTGAAGTCTACACTATCGCAGTTACTGACGATTTAATTCTCCCAGCCACTGATTGTCACGGTATTGGATTATTCATACATTTGTCTATCGGTATTCATGGCGATTTTTTTTTAAATAATAATAATAATATCTTAGGACAATTCCACACACGGCTGTCTGATTCCAAATTAGGTCATCTATTGCCTGTGCTATGGTATCCAGACAGCTGATATACTTACATATATACATATGATATAATACTTATATAGATATTTTTATTACGACCAGACACAGAACAAATAAATGTGCTCATCACACAAATGTTTGTTCTGGGTGGGAATCGAACCCACGACCTCCGGTTTCACAGTCAGGGTCTTTAACCGCTCGACCACGAGGCCAGTCGGCCATAAAGATTTAGTATATAAAGAATGGAAAAAAATGTTTCACGGTCAGGTATGTTTCAACCTTTCTTGAATGTACGACATACTTTCACAAGTTATTGAAAAGTTATTGTTAATTTTTTTAGAATTATTTGTAGTATTGTCAATTACAAAAAAAATCGACTTGTTTTCTTCGAATTTATGTTCGGGTTTCAGGAAATGGGAAAAT
The DNA here is from genome assembly GCA_018244895.1 of Myscelus amystis hages. Taxonomy (NCBI): domain Eukaryota; kingdom Metazoa; phylum Arthropoda; class Insecta; order Lepidoptera; family Hesperiidae; genus Myscelus; species Myscelus amystis. The sequence continues at coordinate 13,129 of DWQT01001172.1, forward strand.
ACTAGTAAAAAAAAATCTATTGACTAATCTTTATATTGTATTCAGCTAAGATAACGGCTGGTAAGCTGGTATATAAAGAAATAAATATATCGGATGACAATAATTTTAATTCGCCTTCGTAGTTACCTATACCATTCTATGTTAGGTTTTGTTATTACAAATTACTAAAAAAAAGATGGAACGTTTCAAGTAAAGTTGGTAAATGAGACAACTTTGAAGTTCCCATTCGTGTAGAGACGAGACACAATGTTCCGAAAAATTTGCCACTTGAATTATCCGCTCAAATGAACCCGCCCCGATCAATACAAGGCAATCTTTTTTATCTATCTTTATTGGTTCACCTTAATGGCAGTGAAGTGAAAATTCATCAATATCTTGGTATTTCTATTTGCTTTGAAAATTTGAATATAAAATTAGATAGTATTTTTTAAATTTATTTCGATATTGAAAAAAAGTCCTAAAGTTCGTATGTTGATTATGTTCTGAATTTGATTTCTGAAATTAAAGGATTGGAAACTCCCATATATATATATGAGAAGATTGTCAATTGCACAGCTTCAAATATGTATCCAAATGTATTACTTTGATTGAGTACATCTAGTATACTGTGTAGAGTAAAAATCTATATTTATTATACAGGAGATTTTGTTAATACCGCAAGCCTCGTAATAATGCAACGTAAATCTTTAAAACGGAAGTTCTTTCCATATGTTTTATTACTTTGCGTTATAAGTACAAATATCCGACTAGGTTTATAACTTGTAGAACTAACAAAGAGTTAATTAAATTAATTCGAGTGGTTTCGAGAGAATGTACGAAAAGATAAGCTCCTTTGTGACGGGAAGTAATGGATTGAGACCAGTAGTTCCGGTACAATGACAATTCCTTTAAGAAAACAGTCGGGAGAGATTAGACCGTCCGTCGAGAGATACGGAAAGAGTTAACTGTATTAAGGAAAAATCATTCCTTCAAATGCCAAGTACATACATAAATGGTTTTTTAATATTTTTATTTAATATTAAAATTACTTTATTAATCTTAAACGTTTGAATAAAGAAAAAGGAAAAAGAATACAAAGAAACATTAATAAATATATAAAACAATATAGTACAAATACAAGTACAAATTTGCAATGAAATATATTTAATGTTTTTTAATGAACAATTCGTTAGTTACATCTATGAATTTTGACATCACATTGGTAAGATGCAGAATGGCTAGGTAAAAATAAAATAACCTACCCTTTTCAAATCACCCTAAAAATTATTCTCAAAATACTCGCAAAGCATACAAAAGACGAACAATGTCAGCTTGAAAAAATAGGCTGCATACACTGTCGCTTGAGACTAGCGGGAATATTTTCACTTAAAGTTTACGTGATGTGTTTTAAGTCCACAAGGTCACGCTTAAGGGTGAATGAAGGTCAACACTATTTTGGTACAGTCATGAACAGATCAAATGTAATTAATTCAATATTGAATTAATTTTATGCTACAAAACTGAAAACGAAACTTTGACTTTAAATTAAGCAGCTGATAAAAAAAACATAATATTAATCTTTATAATATTTACATATTTATTACATCTACTGCGTAATGTGTTCTGGGAATCTAAGATTAATTCATAACATCCATTCATAGACTAAGTCAGAACAAAATAAAAACAGTTATACATTACAAGAACATAAAAAGGAAACATTTTACAAAATAAAAATACAAAAAAGTCACGAAGAGCATTGAACCACAAAAAATACAGTTTTATTAGAAAATATGACAACACGCGTCACGGTGCTACGGAAAATATGAGTTGCTGTAGAGCACACGTAGTGGCTACGTGAGCTGTCTGCGTCTACGCGCCTACGCGGATCGACTGGAAACCATATACGTTTTTTTTTTCATGTATAAATATTTTTTGGGTGTAAGTAGTGATTAGAGACGAATGGTACAAAAGTACACGTTTTGTGAAGTGACTTCCAACAGGACTGTAGGGGACTATCAGTGTGAATAACCTTAGTATTATAATAGACGATAAAAAGTACATTCGTCGCTTTGCATTCATTAGTTATACACAATAAAGATTAGTGTTTTATTAACATTAATTAGTATGTTTACACGTGGACCGGCATCATAATAACCGCTATTTTTCTCCTAATTTTTGATGCGGTTTTTTTAGAGTGATTCAAGAGGAAGCTTTACATGTACAACTAGCTTTTGTCCGCGGCTTCGCACGCAATGCAATACAGAATTTCTTAATTGCAATAAGTAAAAACGTAGTATATGAATTTAGATATTCCAAAGATAGGAAATTTTCACGGTATAGGGAAAGAGACATTGTTTTACTCCGAATTAAAGCTAGTAATTTTGTATATTCACCTGTGGCGTGGAGCTTTCTCAATGGGTCGACAATCGCGAAGTATCTGTCGGCGGACAGTGCGGTTAGTGTGAAGACAGACACGCCGATGCTGACGTCCTTCGCAGCCTCCGACACGCGGCAGAAGGTGGCGCCCCACGGCCAGGACTCCACGGTGTAGACGATGGAGGTGAACGGCACGCAGGTTATGATTACCAGCAGGTCGGCGAGCGCTAGCGACAGGATGTACCTGGTGAAAGATTGTTATCATGACTAATCCGATAATAATAATATCTTAGAACAATTCCACACACGGTTATCCAATTCCAATGTACACAATTTTATACTTGTGTCATTGTAATCATTGTGATACTGATAAACATACACTAATTTTTATTAGGTATTTTATTAGATATTTTATTACGACCAGACCCAGAATAAACAAATCTGCTCATTACACAAATGTTCATCCCGGGTGGGAATCGAACCCACGGGCTCTGATTTTGCAGTCACGGTCTCTAACCACTCGACCACGAGGCCAGGCAAATGATCATTTTGTGACTAACGATCAGTGTGGTCATCACACAAATATTTGCTCTGGGCGGGAATCGAATCGACTTCCGGCTTAGCAGTCAGGGTTTCCTCCACTCGACCACGCGGCCAGTCAAATGCACTAAGTCATTATGTCATCACGTAATGACTACGCATCACACATTACAGTTAAAGCGTTAATGATTTTCCACTCACCCAATACTATGTATTTGATGACATTTCTCTAATGAATATCAATATAGGCAAGAGGCCTTAATGAGTAAGCAATGTAAATCCGGAATTAATTGGGGCGCATTATTACTACGGGAATTGCTTTAATTCCCACTCTCGAGTGCTTTCAAATTAACGCCATTGCTTGGAAGTGATTAATCGAAGTGTCCACTGCGTCGCCAGTACCATGAATCACAGCGGTAGTGCGTAAGACGATGATTATTTGAGTTTTTGTTTAGTATCAAGAAACAAAGCTTTACTTTTAGTTTAGTTTTACTACATAAAAAGCAGTGATAGGCTATCGGTTTGAAATTCAGCCTCTCACTCCGGTGATCTGGGTTCGATCTTGGAACGCACCTCTGATTTGCCACGTGCGTTTTATAAGTAAAATTTAAATAACACTTGCTAAAACGGTGAAGGAAAACATCGTGAGGAAACCTTCACACCTTAGGGATGTTATAAGTGTATATAATATTTTTGAGGTGTGTGAAGTCTAGCTATCCGTATTTGGCCACCACACTCATTGGGGAAAGCTGGTGACGTAAACTCCAGGTGTTACCTGAGTCAGGATATACCCGTAGGGAAATAAAAATGATACGTTGGCAATTATGGGGAAATGAGCAATAATAAAAATGACAGCTAACAAAATTTACTTCGATATTACTTACACGGTTTCGTATCTAATATCATAATTGTAAATATTTGGATGTTTTCGTCCTGATGTAAACACCCACAAAAATTAATTGGATTTGTGTGAAGTTTTACATATAAATAGGTCATGATGGGAGTGACACATGCTTTGAAAAATATACGGTTTCTATATCATTCCGTTTAAATAGATAGATCGTTTTAGTATCTTCCATAAGGTAGGTATGATTTAAGAGACCAGTAAGATTATTTGTACAAATATATCTCTTCGTAATTAGTCATATTACAATGGTTGAAAGTTAGAAATAACGATTGTCTTAATTACGTTTACAAAATTTCTATATTCATATTATAATAGTTACATTTCTCTAACTATGAGTACTGCTCGTTTCCCTTATCATATCTGTAATTCCATTTCGATTTGAAAACTCAATTCGTTTCATACCAACAAGGGAGCAGTTCAGGGTTCCCCTTTCATTATTATATTGGAAATTGGAGCTGTTTACATTGTAATGACAGTTGTTTCGTTAATGTGTTTCCACCTTTATCGATACATACTACTGGAAGTATCGTAAATGTGTTTCCACCTTTATCGGTACATACTACTGGAAGTATCGTAAATGTGTTTCCACCTTTATCCATACTAGTAAATCTTCAGATGAAAAGCAAAGAATCACGTTTCAAGTCGAGTGATTTTCAAAACGGGGCTCCGTTTAGTCGTATAGCGATTAGGAACTTTTGTAACGACTTGTTTGATAAAGAACCAGTGCGTGACTGTTTATAAATCTTGTATTACGGCACTTTTTTTATTTTTGAGTAATAAGCACAGGTTTATTGAAATGCAATGATATTTAGTGAGAGGCAGACTGGCCTCGTGGTCGAGCGGTTAGAGACCCTGACTGTGAAAGCGGAGGTCGTGGGTTCGATTCCCACCCAGGACAAACATTTGTGTGATGAGCACATTTGTTTGTTCTGTGTCTGGTCG
>DWQT01001173.1:0-17870 GCA_018244895.1 Myscelus amystis hages
TAAGTGTACCCCTAAAATACGTAGATATCTGAATAATGTAATTAATCTAAACTTGTTTTTCGAATTGGTTCAGTTTTGATATATGGCAGGCATGTGTGCATTGCTGAAAACCTTTGCACTATAACAAAGCTAGACAGGCATAATAGAAATTACCCATTTAGGCCATGGACGCTGGCCATTTTGATGTTAGTTATGTTAATAGTATTATAAACTATGTAGGCATGGCCGGGTGTCTTGGTTGCTCAATAACTCTTTATGTTCTAATGTAATCTTTATGTTTAGTACGCGTGTATTTCACTTTCTCTTAATAGTACACTAGAGACACGACCTGGCGTTGCCCAAGTGCCCACTAGTTTCCAAATTACCTACATTGTTGCTTAAGGGACAAATATTACAATTTATAAATGTATGGCACGCTTTTGTCTTGTATCTAATTCATTTTGTATTTCATTTGTGAAATAGGTTGTTAGTTGTTATACTGGTTGTATTTTTAATCCTTCTATAATGCTATGACAATGACTATGACCAACATAGTTTTTATAGTCATAGTCTCTCATAGTTAAAAAGTCTTTGGCTATAGTCTATCTGCCAAGCTGGTTAAGGGCGAGTTGACAGACTACAAATGCTTGATTATTACACTTATATGGGTGAATACAACCAAGCTTTCGAAACTAACAGGAGTGAGACATTCTTTTTACATCTAGTATATCTTCGGAAAATAAGAAAATAGATTTCGTTCTCTTTTTCATTTACAATAATTAGTTAATAAAATTTTGAACGATAAAATATGGTTAAAATACCGGCTTTCATAATATTAAAATATAAGTCAAATTTAAACGATTTCAATTCCACTTATCAGTGTACATACATACTCGTACTTACTGCTCGTCGAGAAATATCCTTGGATAAGCTAATGATGATCATCATATTACAAAGTTATTCACTTACTTAATATATTTTGTAGTTCCAGTATGTTTTAATTCTAATTATGCTCTATTTTACCAATTCAACCCAATGGACAAGGATGTCCAAATTTTCACCACGGCCGCGGCCATGTAATTTTAGTACTACGAATTATGTAATACAAATTACGTAGTATCTGAAACCTGTTCTAAAACAGGTGAGTTCTAAAACGGGTGCATGTTACAATTTATTATTGTAAATATAATTTTAGATATAAATTGTTTATGTTAGGTCATTATTTAAGCTTCGATTAGTCTACGTTATGTTTGAACACCACATAAAACAATGTTCATCTGTCTTTTCACACCGCACGAATCTGGTAAATTCCAACCTTTATTACTAATAGTGCTTATAGTTGTATAAGCATACAGTACTTACGTAAATTTCTCACCTGGAGTTGCTAACCTAAAATTATACATATTATACATTAATTTGGTTAGCGTTCGTCGTACGGTGAATTCCACTTGTGAAAAAAAATATTCATATAGCTTTTCACATTATGTTCTATTCAATTTACATTAGAATCTTTTCTTATAATGTATTAATAATCTTGCTTGAATTGAGCCTTACTTTAAATTAGTATAATTTAAAGTAAGGTTTAGTATAATTTATATATGAGGGTTTGTAAATGTGGCATACTATAACAAAAAATGAGCCAATGAATATGACTAATATACTATAAAAACTGAACTGAGTTAATTAGAATTAAAATATCTAAAAATAGGCGTATCCAAGTAAAGAAATAGAAAACAGAGAAATATGAACGTGACGCGATCGCATAGTCCATCGTCACTAAATTGTGAACTCGACGGTTTCGTGGGGGCCTTGGCCACATTCAAATTAGGATGCCACACTGTTTGGTGTTAAAACGTTTGATAAGTGTACGGATATGTGTAAATATTGGTCGCTAATATTGATCATGTCTGCCAACTTGCATGGTAATAAGTTGCCTGAATTCCTGGGCCGGTTAAATATTAAATGTTCATTTCCGTGATAATAAAATGTTGTAATCGTTTGCAAACAGGCAATAATCTGTATAATACAATGTGGAAATATTTAAAACTAATATTATTGTAAAACCCATGTTTTTTTGTATTTCATAATTGGCTTTATTTTCATGCCATTGTTATCTATTAGAATGAACGTGTGTTAGTATACCTAAGTCAAATAATAAATGTAAATTTAAAAACAAAACAAAAAACATTAAAATACACTTACAATATCTTCGTAATTTTCCTAGCCAGCCAGTTATAAGTAAGTAGTATGAAAATTACTTCCATGCAACATACAAAAAACAGTACATGTATGTAAAATACATACTATAAATCGACATATCTTTAACAAGGACAAAAATGCGGTTTACGGCTGCTGTAATTAGTACACTGATATTTTGTCTTAATTAAAAATGTTTATTTCCTCAGTAAACAACGTGTCGATTGTTGTTAACTAATTCTGCTATAAATACATTAATTGAAGTGTTTGTTGATTGAAAACTTAGGGTTATGACAATATACGAGTATGTTTACGGAGATTCTTACATCCCGAATATTAGATTGGGACATGAATTGTGTTACTGTGTATGATTACCTATTGGGATTCTATTAGAAAATATGATTTTAGAACATTATTTTTGACTTTCAATCGTAATGCGTTGTAGTCTAAGTGATGTTAATTTGGTTTTGTCACTCTAAAATAATTTCAAGTGCAAATATTAAATGGTACATTATTTTGTTTATAGAACGGGTTCGTGGAGTGTCGGAGTGGTGATGAGGACTGTGGGCTCATGGAGGACTGCGCGGTCGTGATGCCCCGGGACGGCTGTTGCGTGCGCTGCAAGGGTTGCTGGTACAACAGCACGGAGCACGCGTCACACACGGAGTGGGCAGAGGACGGGAAGCTTTACCGGTGCGAAGCTGGAGTCGTCACTATATCGAGACCCGAATGCTATGCACCTTGCGACAACCCTAAGCACCAACGGCATACGCACTACAACATGCATTACAACTGTCCTGTTTGCGATGGTAATTTATTTTTATTATTAATAATGTTGATTGTAATGAAAAAAATTAATTGCAATTATTAGTTACTTTAATGTTCATTAATCCGACCGCACCGCACTAGACTATCACTAACTTCCAAACAGCGGATCATGGGTGAACTTGTTCCAAGACATACCTATTATTATATTATTTAGAAGAGAAATGGTAAAGCGTAACATGAAATAATAGTTTGGGGAAAAAATTATCCATTATTTTGTCGGTAGATGACTTTAGAGCTCGATGTATTTCAAAATATCGATCGCACAATTTTGCATTTGTGCTCAATGGAACGGTGATAGTTCACAATAAAAAAACCTATTTACTTTATTTATATGGTATATTATATTATGAGTTGCAAGGTATTAATGGAAGTCCGCAGATAGAAAATTAGATAAATTTTAAACTTTTTCGTCGATACAGGGAAAAATGCAAGCCAGATGGCTGAAATTGAGAATAGTGTTTAGGGTCCCGATATTGTAACAGGCAAATAGGTGTAATTTCGGTTTCGTCCATTCCGTTTCGATATTTTTCTGTTAAAAATGTATTTCGACTAAATAAGCTTCACGCCAAAAAATCGATTAAATTATGGAAATGACCACAGTTGAACGCCATCCAAATGGTCAAAGCATTGCTCAAAAGCTAAATATTGGTTATAAGATAGTTTGAAATCATTTACATAAATCTGAATTCAAAAAGAAATACAAATAAGAAGCCTTGGGCAAACTGATTGTAATTGACCCATTTCTTAAAGAGACGAGGACGTGAGATGGGACATGGTTTACATACGACAGCATTGTGAGAAAACGATCCACGTAATTTTCATTCGATCCACCAACATTTAAGCAGCAATCGTGCATCAAAATTGATAAGTCAGACGCGTTAATTGCTTTAAAGAATGCAATGGTCATTTCACGCTGCGTTTTCCCACCAAAAGTACTGTCTGTAAAGTCCGACGATTACGTGCGCTTGGCCGTGCTGGTGTTGCCGGGTCTTGGAAAGCGCCCACCCAGACGCAAGACGGCAAAAAATCCCATAATCTCCTCACAAAACAAACCGAGTCGACATGCGAACTCAACAAAACCAAAAAGACTCAGCAATTTACGTCCGCTTCCAAACTCTAACAAGTTGATTAATTCCAAATCAAATAATGGTTATTTACGAAATGACGGCACGAAATTGCTTTTCAGAACTGCCGACGCGTTCCGAGTGTTTCGACTGATCGTTTTATTGTATTGATAATTACGTTTTAAAACGTATCACGTAAATGACTAAGAATTATTACGTTTGTACAATACCAATGTTAACTGGAAGAGAATATTTTAAGCTTTAAGTGCGCTTTTTTTTAATTTACTTTATGTTAATGACAAAATTAAGAGTAACAAACGTAGGTATAGGAGTGAATGTGTGTAGGTCACTTTTTTGTGTAAACTCAAATTGACTGTATTCCTATGAAATTAGCTGCAATTTGATTTTGAAAGCACAAAATGCATCACCGCCGACTTCACGAGTAATTGAAAAGCGAATGTATTTCTACTTAACCTGCACTAGGTAAATACATAAGTAAGGCATACTTATATAACGTTTCCTACCGAATTAGAAAACTTGGAAATAACATCTAACTATACGTATTAATGTTAAATTGGAAGAATGCTCCTTGTATCTGTCGGCGATTCGCCCACACACCGTTGTTGACAATAGTCTCGTCCCGAGAGATTGCGCAGTAGCGAGGCACCTTCAGACAATGGACCACTCCGCTATAATAAGTCGTACTTACAAATAAATCCATACCTACTGCCGCTGTAAATGTTATTGGTCACCAAAGTGAGTTATTGATGTGTTCACTATTAATAAAAACTCGGGACGTCTCAGTACAATCGTGTGCCACTCCGCTGACTCTATGGAATGTATTGTATTAACATTGCCTCCGCTCTTTTTATGCGAATTGCAATATAAGTGGCGCTAAAACACTCATTAACACTGAACAGAAAAACTACAAAAACAGGCAGTTAATGCTGATGAAGCGCGAACTTTATACGCTGAGTTTATACGATGAATAAGAGTGAAAATCGAAAATTAACTTTTTTATGTATTTAGCAATCAATGGTTCTGTTATTATGAAGATCGTTTCATCGAGCGGACCACCCGATCGATTCGAATACGAGAATCCTTATTCCGTGTATAGCGAGGACGATTTCTATCTCATAATGAAACAAGGGCTTATTATATTCACAGGGGTTCATTAAAATTATACATTTGTATCGGGCCGGCAGTCTCCCACGGCGTTGCGTCTCTATTATTGACCATAAATCAAAAAGTTAACAACCTACTTAAAAGGTTGAAACGGGTGGGTTTTTGTCCGCTGCACAAAGCGACCGACGTCTGCTTGGCTGCGGGATCGCTGACGTGTGTTCTGTTTATTTGTTTTACGACCCCAACGGTGCATTAGGATTTTTGTTCCTTTTATATCTCATTTCTTGTCGATTACTATGTTATCAGTATGGGAATAAATAATCTTTTTTCAATTTGACCGATAACCCGTGACGAACAGTTTCAACACATTTTCTCAGATTAAGGAAACGAGTGATAATTACTATGAAGTTCATTCTCTTGTGTTTATTCGAAACATGTATGTAACTATCTACTACTATCTTCAGAGCACATTATTGTGATTAACTTACTTGTGGTGTGACCTTATTAGAACATACTTACAACAACATCGACCGCTTTGAGAAATAGATAAATCATTTAATAAATCCGAATGACATTGCATAATTCATAATTGAACGCAGTATTCGTTTCTATATATTTAATTCCTTTGTGTATATTTCAGAATCATTTGTCTTCCTTGTAGTTAATTGTTTTGTGCGTCAAATGAACAAAATAGTGTTTGAAGTTTTAACATCTGGCGGGAAAAACGGTAACAGCGAAAATAGTAATATGGTCAAACTTACATTTTTTAATAGTTTTATTTTTTAGGATTAACTAAAATACGTTACATTTATTACATTTTTTTCAAATGACATCGTTTTAAGCACGTTTTTAATTCAGTAACGTATTTACGTAAGTACATAAAAAGCAAACTAATCTAAATTCTTCAGACGTCGAGAATGCTATCGTTGTTATTGGGCGCCTGCGACGTCGACCTGAGAAATTAAAATAATTAGCTTGTGATGTACGCATGCTGCGTGCAATGAATATTTTATCATAGTCCGCTAAATATTTATGTAGTGGTAGGTACAATATTACCACTACTTGAATAAAAAGTATAAGGTTAGATTTGGAAGGTAGAACTTTGCTAACTTTGTCAACCGTCGTCGCTGTATTTCTTGTTGTAAAGCCCCTAAATAGCAGCGCTCGAATTGTTGTATTCACTGAAGCTCCTCTCGACGAATACTTATTAATATTCAAATTCAAATATGTCTTTGAACACAACCACAAAATAGATATTTAAATCCTAAAATTGTAAGCACAATTAAATCTTTTCTTTCAAGAAACTTTCGTGACGTTACAAGTTGTATACAGTTTTAAATAAACATTTTGGTACACGTAAATGTGCATAAAAAGGCAAGATCAGTAGATCTTGCTTTGTGATTATTTTTTTTATAAATTGAATTTAGGCTTATTTTAATTATCCAATTTCAATTATTTTTTAAATCTAAGATTTGTTTATGTTTAATGGTCAAATGTTGCTTATTATCAGCAATTCAGAAAAATAAACATTTTGTCTTTATTTTTGACAAATTATTTCAAGTTTCCTTATACGAATAATATTTTGCGGTCATTATTTTCTCTATTCTTCTCTCAACATCTAGATAGTGATTTGTGCGTGAGATACGTAGGTATGTAATTATGAGAATAAATTATAGAATGTAAACTATAATATGTCGATGCTCGTGTATTTTAACGCGAGTAGTGACACAAACGATGAATACTTAATGGCTTGTCTACAAATGGACAGCGTACATTGTTTAGCAGTGTCAAGTTTTACGACGCACTCTTAAATGTCTTCATTGTCACAATTATGCAAAGACGCGGCGGTCGCGTCGAGTAGAGCAATGCATCTCAATACGTGCGCGACTATTCAATAACAACACAAATAATACAAAGGAAAAGGTACTTAGCCGCATGTGCATGTTCACATTAACATTATATTCAAAGGCACTTGTCTACACTTCAGAACAAGCTGCCGTAAAAGCTTTTTGATTGCGAATCGAGTATGTTTATAACCGTTACCCGCTCACATTGTGATTTCTGTACATGGAAGTGTGTACACGATGTTGTTAATGTCTAAGATTACGCATAATTTTTTAGTTGATACATACCAACACATCGGTCGTTGAAACGGGAGTGTGTACAGGTGGTCGCATCTCGGCGGTGGGTCTCCGCGTGCGAGCGCGCGCGCCCTCTTCGTATTCATTAGTTCCTGATTGATTCATCGTCCATTCGCACTAATTTATGGAGTTTGCGCTTCGCTTTGTCGCAGTCGCACTGCCGTGCCGCTCGAGACCTTATCCACTGGCCCCAAACAATGGAACGCATTTGGTCTTAAAGCTTTTATAATGTTGATCTATAGACATCTCGTTTGTAGCAAAATGCACGCCGAAAAAGGCATCAAAGGAATGCTCACAGTCGACAATGAATCTTATTTTTTGCGTTTGCAGAATGATATGTATTATAATGGTTATTGTGAGCATAGCTAATTTCACCTGGAAATAATTTAAATTACGTTACTAGAATATACACCCTGACGAGTGGGCGTCTGCGAATCTAGTTTTATAGTTTAGTATACTAAGGCTTACAAGGCTCTCACTATGAAAGGAGACCTATCACTTGCGGCGGAAAAATAATTAAGTCGAGAAAAAAAACTGTTTTTTTTTATAATTTTTTTATAATCATCCAAAACGGCGAAAATGTTAAATTGAAACTTGGTGAATAATTGTAACGTTTTTTTGGATATTTTTAGAGTGCGTGATAAACGGGCAGCGTGTCGGTGAAGGGCGCGACGTGCGGATCCCCGAAGAGCCGTGCCTGTCGTGCCGCTGCGTGCACGGCGCGCTCTCGTGCTCGAAGCGCGCCTGCCCCGTGCTGCCGTGCGTCGCCAGCCAGCAGTTCACGCCGTCCGGCGAGTGCTGCCCGCGCTGCTTACATCCAACGGCTGATAAAATTCTACCAAGTATGAGTCTTTAACAGATTTGGCATGCGGTCACTTCTTTCTGCTTTCAACTAAATAACAAATTTCAAATGATCGAAATGTTTATTGTGGAAGCATGAATGAACGTAGTTTCTTTATGATGGAAGGGTGTTGAAAATACTTATTAGAACACACCATGTTTTTCCACTACATCGTTAACAGCATTAAGCAGTGTAGGGGTATCGGTGGTATTTGAGATCGACAATGTAAAATGATAACGATACCCACTTAACTGCAAGCTCTCGTTTGTGCACAAGATTTAAAAAAATATCACATATAACTTTTTTTCAGTTTCAGGTAATTCCCTGCCGAAGCCATGTACAATTGGTAAAGAGTACCACGCGCATCAAAGTCCGTTTCGAGTCGATCCGTGTACGGACTGCACTTGTATAAACGGAACTGCGGTGTGCACTCGCCACACGTGTCCCGTGCTGACGTGTGGTGCGCGGGCGCTGCCGCCGGCGCCGGGCAAGTGTTGTCCAGAGTGCCCGCAGATTGAAGAAGCCAAATCAGCCTGCGTTGTTGCTGGAAAAACCTATCAGGTATTAACAAACAACGAAACTACTATTTCAATATTTGAAAATACGTATAACGAAATATAATGTACTTTAATTTGTTCACTATTACTTTTATTACAGGATGGTGACATATGGCAATTAGACGCGTGTAAATCTTGCGAATGTCACGGAGGTCAGCCACGATGCGCCATGGAAAGATGTCCTCCCTTGTCGTGTCCACCTGACCAAACTCTTCGCCTCTTACCCGACCAGTGCTGTCCTAAATGTATAGACGTTGATGGCATTTGCACGGTATTCGGAGACCCACACTATAAGACATTCGATGGAAAATTTTATAGCTTTCAAGGGTCGTGCAAGTATCAGCTAGTTTCCGATTGTAAAAATCACACATTCTCAATCAGGATATCAAATGATGCAAGGAACACTTCGCATTCCTCGTGGACTCGAACCGCCACGCTTCGGATCGGCTCGACGAAAATAAATATGGGGAAAAGAATGAGAATAAAAATTAACGGTCAGAGAATAACATTACCTCACGTAATGAATGACATAGCCGAGATTAACCGAAGTAGCGGATCTGTTATACTGAAAGCCAAAATCGGAGTGCAGATGGTATGGGACGGTGACGGCTTCTTAGAAGTAACAGTGTCGAGTTCATACAAAGGCAAATTGTGTGGTTTGTGCGGTAACTTCAATGCCATCGCAAGAGACGACATGAGAACTCGTGATGGGAGGCTTTTAAACGACACGTGGAGATTCGGTTCTTCGTGGAGAGTCGGCGGTCGTCGCGCTTGCACGAGGCGACAAGAGCGCCCGGGCACGAACACGCGCTGCAGGCAATCGAAGCTAAAGAAGGCTCGTAAAGTGTGTAGTGCATTTGATCGCCACGACGCGTTCGCTAGATGTGGAGCTAAATTGAATCCACAAAACTACAGGGACGCCTGTCTACTAGACGCTTGCAGTTGTGCGGGTGCCCGCTGCCACTGTGCAGCTTACAGGGCGTACGCACGGGAATGTTCCAGACTTGGAGTAGAGCCGTACGATTGGGCTCGGGCGGCTTGGTGTGAGGGCCCCCCGCCGCCGTGGCTAAAACCCGGTCGCAGGGGTTTCGGACGGTCTTCCAAACCCAAGGATAGTAATTTATTACCGATAGGTGCAATACCCAAGCCAACCAACACACGCTCACGACCGCCGCCACCTATATTACAATAGAGCGATAGCGGCTATATTTCTACTAGTCAAACTGCCAGTGTGGCAAAATGAGGTACGTAAATAAAGTAATTCACTTATGATCATTCATTATTCATATTATGTACATGTAACTTCATTTATATTTAAGTCACGCAATAAACAATATATAAATTTACCTATTTAACACAAATAATATTATTTTGTTCCATATATTGTATTTTTTAAATATTTCTTAAATTATAATAAGACTTTATGATGCAAGACAGTTCTGAATTATGAATCGAATAAAATTATATTCATGGACTCTGATTTATTTTTTTGATGTTAACTTAAATCTTTTATTATTACGTTTTCAGAGTATTAAGGGGACGATTGGAAACGAGACGCCCGGATTTGCCTTAAAGGCGCAACCAATACTACAAGGAACCAAGATCTATTTACTTAACAGTATTCATAAAACTACTTATAGTTAGATATGTATTGCATAATAATATATTCGTATGTATTCATAAAAAATGTAAAACTCATTATTGCCTCGCGAATTCGACCTTCGATATAATGAATTCAATGTAATAATTTCATATACTCGTAATATGAACGCCATGTTTATGTACCCTGCATGGTATGTCATGCGGGATATTCTCGAAGTAATATTGACTGCTCCAGTTATGCTGAGCGTTACTCCAGTTTCGCTAATGAATGTGACTAATAATCTTGTGTATGTGCGTATATATGTATGTTCTTTCTGTTTGAACTTCAATCAGCAAGGATGGAAAGTACTATTATAAGTTTGCCAAACGACAACGTCTCTTTCTCTATACGAAACATTCATTATTGTAAGCATCTCTAACTTTTATACATTTCCTTTTATATCTCACTTAAGCTGCCGGTTGCAACTAAGTATGTGACAGCCGTACACGCATGCTGTTCTCCTGTATAATGTGTTCTAGTTTATAAATTTACAAATATTTGCATTGTAACTCTAAACGTTTGAACAAAATGTGATAATAATTAGCTTTGAATATAACTTCTGGCAGTAGAAGGACGTTTCGAAAAACATAGTTCAAATTGCGATCTCATCCGTAGGTGTATGTTTACGAAGTCTTAGATAAATTTAGCATCCGAAGCCAAGAAGCTAATATGATTGTTGAAATTGTATGTCCTTGAATAAGAAGACGTAAGAAAAAGGCTTCGTCGTTAACTATAATATAAAACGCTCTTCGGACAAGGGCTCCACGCCGTGTTCAAACCGATGTTACAGATTATTGTATCACGTACTCCTTAGTTAGTTTTATCCTTTTAATTGTAGACTCATTTTAATATTTAGTTGTTAAATGCGTTACCAATGAATTTTACTATTGATTTTTAAATTAATGAATAACTATAAAACGTGAGTGTGATAACATTATACGCAGCTAATTATTTCATGCATTTGAGCGTGACGGAGTAGGTACGAGTATGTACGGACATTTGAATGTTTACGTGCCATCGGAAAAATGCTTTACAATGACGATATTGTAATAGTTACTGGATTATTATTTTTGTACTTCTATTATGTATGCTGACTCAAAATGACAGTACCGCGCTATCCGTAGCGAGGTAGTGTAATAGTATGACCTGCAGTTATTGATTGACACGATAATTGAAACGTTAAGACGAGGTAGCAAGTAGCTGCTTGTAGTCCGCTAATATAGTAACAACACATTATTCCCATTGGACATACTATAAGTACATATATATGATATTCTGTACTCGTTTTGAAATTCATCTCATTTTAAAGTAAAATACAAACGTATTGGAGCCAAGAGCTCTGAATGTGTATATTTTAATGTTTAAAAGTTATGTTTTGTGTGCATGTTAACAATGTAGGTAAGTGTTGTCTCTTATTATGATGTTTTATATTGTTGCCTATTCCGAGCTTCATGCATCGAAATTCTATATCATTTCGTCAGAATAGAAATTAATGACAAGTTTCTTATCGCATTCATTACCAGTATTGTAACCGACTCCATTATAAAAGTATTATTTGGCACTAAGGTTGAAGAGATTGGCGGTGCCGTGAAGTGATCATGTTATTTATGACTGCTTTTTGTTTTTATACAATTACGATATAAATTCACATATTCGTGTGTAGCGCTCGCTACTTTTTAAACTCCTTATTCACTATTATTTGAATACATACCGTTAGTTTTCATTCCAATTATAATTTTTAATTATGTTTATATCTAAGGTGGGTCTACGTTTTAGGTAGGCTTCTAAGTTATTTGAGAGATTAATTTGATGTAATTAAATAACTGTAAATAAAAATTATTTGTCGCCATATTACTTGTTAAAATATAACTGTAAAGATTTTTTTAAATTAGTATTTTGTATCTTATAAATATCTGTAATATATAGTGCTGACAAACATTTCCTTCCAAGCAATTGTAATGTTAAATTAGGATAACTGTAACATCTTTATTTATTGCAGTCGTTAAATCACTAATTTGGATCGATTTTGAAATAACATTATTTTATCCCGTCAATAATAGCGTTTGTTCCTACGGGTAATAAAACACGCAGAATGACGTCAGTATGTTAGCTGTATACATTTTGTATTCTTGTTATAAAAATATTTTGTATTGTATATAAAAATATTTTCCAGCATTTAAACGCTTTCAAAATGTTTGTTATTCACAGGTATAGGAATTTTATTATGTATGCAAGTTTTATAGAAGCACGTGAAACTATTAATTGATCAAAGAATTACTTAGTAATAAATAAGTAATAATCATATGTAGGTGTTTTAATTTCACACACCTAACGTGCTCGCCCGGTAAGACGTGTTTAATGAAATTTAATCTAAACCGTAGGATATGATTTTAAATAGACCCATTACTTGTTACTGGCTAACGGCCAAAATTTCTGTGTTTTATGTCATCAAAATTATCTAGGACAATTTGGCGTCCGGTTTTAAAACAGAGAATCTATTATTTTTATCTCGCGCATTTCTTCACAAAAATCTTGAGATTATTTAGGTATTCGAGAAAAATACTCGTATCACGACCAGGGATCGCAGCGCTAAATTGCAGCAAGGATGTAAAAATTGTTGTTTAAAAGATGTATTAAAGTATAATAAAAGATTTATTAATAAGTAAATATAAACATTACTCAGCCACACACATCAATTAAACATGAACAAAATATTATTTTGTACAATACATACATAATACTAGTTAACTGAACTTTTATATTTTTGTTATCTTGTCCAATATTCCTAGACTCGAAAGTTTGAAGTACCGAAATGTAGTAGAGATTTGCTTAAATTAAACGTAAGTAAAAAACACTTTTTGTATAGATATTTATTCTCCCGTCATCATCTCCATGAACTCTGAAACAACATGTTATTTATTAGACATGGTTTTTACTATAAACTGATGCAAAATGTATAGAAAATTAGTGTGACCAACATAAAATTGAGCAATTTTTTATAACTTTTGGCTGTATAGCCAAGATGCTTACTGCTCTTTTTTAAAGATTTAAGAATAATGGACATACTATGCACGCATGTACAAATAGTAAAAAGCATTATTGTAACATAACAATTATGAAAACAAATAAAAGAGACATGGTTGACTAAATAGCTTTGTATTTTAAAGAAATCCGATATTTTTATAGCCGCCATTTTTGTATAGCGCAGTCCATGAAATGGACAATTTTATTGGTACCACGCATCAATTACTGACGATGAAAAGCACTAGAGGAAATATGGTTTCAGAAATAATTATGACATTTCCAACATACCATCGAAGTCTACTGTGCCGCTGCCATCAGTATCGATCTCCTGTATGAGGCCGTCCAGTTCGTCCTCCGTCAGCTGCTCGTCCAATTCACGTAGGATTTCGCGCAAGCTCGACGTGGGAATGTAACCGTTGCCTGAAACAATGAGGGCGAGGTTTAATATATGAGCGATAATCGTAGTTAAAAAGCAGTGATTGCCAAGTGGTTTGAAATTCAGCCTTTCGCTCCGGGGAGTCTGGGTTTCATCGTGGCACGCACCTCTGATTTACCACGTACGTTTTATAAGTAAAATTTAAAACCCACTACGAGGAGGAGACCAGGGCCAACAGTAGACCATTAAAGGGTGGAAAAGAAATCGTAGGTATCACTAATTTTCGGATCTTTAAATAAATGATCAATCTATATTATTCGAATATCAGAGGTGTTATAAAGTATGTGCGTTTCCAAGGTAACATTGCAATATTCTGAAGCAATACAAAACTCACCTTCCTTGTCATATAACCTAAATGCTTCTCTCAATTCCTTCTGCATAGCCTCAGCATCTTCCTCAACGATGAATTTAGCAGCGAGAGTTACGAATTCACCAAACTCAAGACGGCCAGATTCTGAAACGTTGACGATTTATAAGTTAACAAGAACAGTCTTAGACCTATGTATAGTTAGTCTACACCTACTTTTTGTTTATCGAAAGATATTTTAGTCGACCCAATGTAATTTAATACCTGATACAACCCACAAGCATTGGGTCGCACAAATTTAAATTGGATTATTAATTTTCTATATTACTCACTGTCAGCGTCCACTTCCTCGATGAGCTCTTCGAGGATCTTCTTGTTGAAGGGCTGCCCCATCATTCTTAAGATGTCAGCGACGAAATCACATGGGATACTGCCCGAGCGGTTGTGGTCGAAGCCATCGAATGCCTTGCGGAGGACTGAAACAAAAAGGACCCACTTTAATCAATTCAGTTTAACGCAATTACGTAATACCCGTGGATACCCCAGTCTTGAACCACAGCGATTAGTACCTTCAATGTTTAGCGTACTCATGACGCTCTGTCAATTAGGCCTATATAATTTTCCTTATCAAGGACTTTCTCTGCGGACGGACACGTTAAAAGGTTCAATTCGGTGTTGCGCTGGCAATAAAAACACTTGCACTGATCGTGGGGCGAGCTGTGGTGAGATTAGGACAGTAGTTCAATGCACCGAGATGCAGTGCGAATAAGTTGTGCAATGCGTCTATTTTGGTGCAACGTCGCTGTGCATCGCCGGCGCTCTGTGCGGTGCGTGGCGCAACACGCATAGACGAAAACGATTGTACTGTTATTAAAAATATAATCTCTTGGTATGTACTCATTGATTCTTGCTATCATATTTATTATTAAATGTTTTGGAGTGTATGTGTACGGATTATTAAGCCCAAGAATTATTGAGCCCGTCGGTCCAGCGGTTAATGAACCTGACTGGTGAAGCGAATGTTGTGGGTTCGACTATCTTAGTTAATTGGGTTTGTGGAAGATTAGGATTCATTATCAAAGGCCCAGTGGTATAGAACTATGTGTAAGAACTCATATTGAATGGATGCTAATTCCGTAATTAAAATTTGGGGTTACGTTTAACTGCGTAATTGTAACTTCGATTCCGTTGAATGTTTTGTTTAAACCAATAAAAAATATCCAGAGCATGGGTTTTACATCAAATAGCCATATAAATAATTTTCCAGTCAAAAGGAAGTCTGTAAGTGATGCGATGTGGGAAATGCTCCAAGAATGTACGGTCGTGTGGTTGCTGCAATCTGTGGATATCGATATCAAAGAAAAATAGTTTTAAAAACTAAAGAATTCTATGGTTAGCTAAAAATGCTTAAACGCTTTGTGGAATCAATGGCATTTTAGTATAGACATTAAGTATTTCATAAATGAAATGTACCATTGCAGATGGTTGAGCTGAAAATTGTAGTGAAAGAGTTCTTTAGTCTTTAGACTGTCACTCTCCATTATCCAATAGCTAAAGTAAATATTCTTTTTATATTCACAATCAATATATAATAAGCAAACCGTTTAAATCGTCTCGTTGAAAATATTAAGTATATTCAACGTGAAGTTGAAATATGGTATATCATAATCTATCCCATGAACACTACAAGACAAGTTATTATATATGCTGGCAAGTGACGGCTATCATAAAAAATCGTTATTTGCCCGGTTATAAATTATATTTCCGAACGTGCGTCATTATTGTACATAAATAAATATATAATTTTATGCCCGTCTTGCCAAAATAAACTTCTTGGAAGTTTTTAAAAGCTATACGTTTGTAAAAGCTATAAATATTACTTGGTCTCCATGTAGGCGATAAGAGAACAAGTGAAAAACCTTCGTAGAACAGAATATATCGTTTACGATCTATGTGAGAAAACACTGACAAATAAACCACTGTTTTTTTACCCTTTTATAGGTCCACTGCTGGACCGGGTCTCCTTCTCATAGTAAGAGGGATGTAGACCATAGTCTACCACGCTGGCCAAATGCAGATTAGAAGACACACACCTCAGAAAAGATTATACAAACGTATAACATCCCTAAGGTGTGCAGGTTTCCTCGCGATGTTTTCCTTCACCGTTTTAGCAAGTGATATTTAAATTT
The DNA here is from genome assembly GCA_018244895.1 of Myscelus amystis hages. Taxonomy (NCBI): domain Eukaryota; kingdom Metazoa; phylum Arthropoda; class Insecta; order Lepidoptera; family Hesperiidae; genus Myscelus; species Myscelus amystis. The sequence continues at coordinate 16,330 of DWQT01001173.1, forward strand.
TAGTTATAAAACGCACGTGGTAAATCAGAGGTGCGTCTCGTCGTCGAGAGTGCCAGGATCGAACCCAGACCTCCCGGAGTGAGAGGCTGAATTTCAAAACCTCTAAGCTATCACTTCTTTTAAACCCACCACCACTGTTTGCAAAACCATAATTCTTCATGGACTTTCAGACGCACGAACGGCGTTCTAATTTGATCGTCAGGGATAATACCGACGTCATAAGACTGTATAGTCAGTGTTTAAACCCATTTGAGGTTAGCTATTGAACATTACTTGATCCAATTAGCTCTGTAAGTGGTGTTCGATACCTTTATGCCATTTTGAGATTTAGGTACTGTAAGAAAGAATAAATGCGTGTTATTATTATGGCCGGCTTCAGTGAGATACAAGTTATAAATACTATTTTGGAAATTTAATTGGAATAATGTGAATTGAAATCCACTAATTATATTATTGAATATATGGAATATATGAAAGAAAAAAGTTAGGTAACTTATGAGGGTGTAGGTATAAGTTTAAAATCATTCAATTTTAGCAACTCTTCTATTATAAAACTTTAACAAGAAATTGATGGATATAAAAGTTTTGTTATGCACTTCATATTATATACGAAGAGAATAAAGATTAGACACCGCGATCAACGACGGTGCTATTATACGAGTAGTTGATCATATTCTCTTTGAATATCTCCAAATTGTATCGTTAATTGAACCGTACCGTCGCGCTCCTGTCACTGTGAATTTTGCAGGGAGCGATGTGTCACGCGCTGTAGTTCCATTCAAAATAAATATTTTGCATAGCACAATATGCTCTTTGCGTCAATAACCTGTTGCGATCAACAACGACTTTACGCTGCCGATTTAAAGAAATGATTACAGAAAAACACATCTTGCCATTCTATCAATGAATAAAATAGTAAATCATACGTAAATTCTTTTAATCTTTTTTTACGTTTTTAAGATTTTTTGATAAAGCAAGTGGCAGGCTCAACGGCGTGCAGCTGTCTACCTATATTTTGGCAACGAAATACTAGTAAAACATAATTTTTATTTTCGCCATCAGCGAGATGTTAATTTTAATCATCAAGATGTCTTGGCAGTTGTCTCAAAGACCCGTGCGTTTTATTGCTTTTTTTCTTATATTTGTACCGTTTATTAATTATCTTCCCGCCAGCGCGCCATGGAAAGCTTTCGACATCTAGATATTACGTTTGAAGTTATTTTATAATGACCCTTTTGAGCCCCTGTTGGGCTGTTATATATAAATAATAACATAATAATAACATAGTTATGATATAATTTGATATATTTTCTTTATTTAGAAGCTCTCTAAACCTATATCACAATGTGAAAATCATGTTTGTTCATTTGTTGTTTATATAAGGGACGTGAATGTATGTATATAACTATTTGAAATTATTTTTATAATAATACTAGCTGTCCCCGCAAACATTGCTTTGCCATATAAATAATTTTGCCGTTGTCACAATATTTTTTATTACTGCTCCTCTCCTATTCATCTTAGCGTTATATATGTTATAT
>DWQT01001174.1:0-17869 GCA_018244895.1 Myscelus amystis hages
CTCGCGCGCCTCGCGCTCCGTGCGCGCGCGCAGCCGCCGCGCCGCCGCCTGCTGCACGCACGCCGTGAACTCGCCTACACAATGTTTACTGCGTTCACTTCAAGCTTTTAACCGCAGCGCTAGATATTGATATGCGATTCTTTCGTTTGTTGGTGTCTTTTAATTAACTTCAAATAGAAATCGTGGTCTACCCACGTGGACTTGTAAGCGTCGTTTCTTAGAAAAAAAAGAATAAGAAGAAAAAAGACCTTCTTTTAAAAAAGACCTTCGTCTTCTCTAAAGAAGGGGGGGGGATTGTTCCGGGCACACAACGTTAGGTCGCAAGCTACTACTACAAGCTACCTACTCGTACATCAACTTCGATCGAGCCAACCATCTGACCGTGAGGCATCTGCAAGCTGTTTTATATAAAAATAGATATACAAGTAAAAGTTAAAAATCAACCATTTGACCGTAACACCTTGGCTGCAACTGCAAGCAGCTTTGTTAAGGAACTAATAATCTTTAAAGCTACATCAATTTCGATCGAGCGCCAACCATTGGACGATACATCTGCAAGCGGCGTTATGAAGGAAACATGAAATGCTGTATTAACCGACAGTGTCCCAGCACTTGACGGCGTCGGCGGGCGCGTGCGGGCCGGCGTAGCAGTCGATGACGCGCTCCTTGCACTCGGCGCACACGGGCTCCACGCTCACCATGTTGGCGGTGCGGATCTCTATTCGCGTCGTCAGCGCGTTCAAATCCTCTATCGTCAACCTGCGATTGGTCACGTGTCAACCTCAATGGTGAACGCTGCTAATTTTGAGGGAGATAACATTAATGTGCAGGTTCTCAAACTCATTTGATCTGAGGACTAATTATGTTCTCTCGTCTGTGGACGTATTACATTCTTTTAAAACATATTTCATTTAAAAAAATCGATTTTAAACTATCCTATCTTTCAAGTCGATTCAAATGTCACACCTGTGCAAAGTTTACATGTTAGAGAAAGATGACATGCATTGCATTACATTAGAATATTACATGCTAAACAATGAAAATATATGACGTAGAATATTATTTAGCAACCTGGTTTGTAATTGTTAAGAAAATTCACCTAACTATTCAACGATCTTGCCCTTTTCATCTTTTAATAACAACTTTATCAAGATAACCTTTGCCTAGGTGTCTCACTATTAGTAATTTGTGAACTTGAGATGTTTTTTTATAATCCCTTGTTAAAAACAACATAGAATCGAATAAAATATACAAATCCGGGTTCACAAATGACCGACAGTATGTGGGGCCGTTATCATTTAACATAGCAATTTTATTACACATTAGATCGCCTTCATGTCTAAGTATTGGAAGATCAATTTTACGACTACGCAAGCAACCTTTAAAGGAAATCACAATCCGCTTATATTTCCACTACAATATTCTTTTATTATACGAGTTTTGAATATAAAAATGGGGCACTGACACCACATCTGATTGTTGCAATTGCAAGATAATATGCGTAAACAGTCCCAGTAATTGATAGTAGTAAGGTTTTATAAGTTTTCAAACTAATAAATATGCACGTAAGAATTGATGCTGATTCATTAAAAAAATCCTTACAATATTCTTAATAGGAATTGATGAGATTGTTTGTTAATAAATATCTATAATTTATGGACCAATTTTAAATGTCACCTGATTTATATAATTTGGTCGAACTTTGACTCGACTACATAATAAAATAATGACAAGCACTGATTCGATAATATTACAAGTAACAATAAGAAAAAAAATTTAGAACACGTAACAACTCCATCCCTTTTCCCACCTAAAACCAAACTGTTAGTAGCCGCGCTCGTTCCTTCCCGCGCTCTCTTCCCGCCAAAAATCGTGTCAGTCGACCTGTGACGTAACGTCCTAGATTCCGCGCTCGCATTCTTTTTAGGACTACAATAATTATAATATTAAATCTAACCCGCTTCTTTCGGAGTGACTGTCGTCCAAGCACTTGAGTTTTTCTATGAATATTTTATCTTTGTAATCGCCTCTGGGCGGCGCCGCGTTCGAACCCGTCGTGGCGCTTCCTAGAGTGGCGTCCTCTACGAGCCTTTCCACCTACGGGAAATCACAATCATATTGTTACAATTCCATCAAAATATCCTTTTAAGTACGTGCATGCGTGTTTATTAGCTATCCAATTATCAAAACGGGAAGTTTATTGACTAATTTCAGCTCAACAAAGTTTCGCGACAAGTAGGTAACCAACCATTTTGTTAGAGATGCTTATATGGTGTTCTTCCGGCTCGTCTTCCATTTCTTCCTCTGCCGTGGATGTCGGGTGTTGAAAGTGCGTGGAGCGAACTGACTGCGCACCGCCCATTCTGTGAATTTCAAAAAAGGGTAAGGTTAATGGGATTTCCACGGTGTCAATAAAATTATCACGAGGTCCACGCAAATTTATAACAACTTTGAATAATTATCGTGAAATTGGAAATTGGTTACACGACAAATCAATCAAATTAATTTATAAAATGGCAGTAATTAACAATTAACAGTTTCATTTTCGTACAGCTTATAATTGCGATTAAATATCGTTCGGAATTATTGGGATCATTTTAGGTTATGACTGCTTTGGCACGGTATTTTTTTAAATTGTTCTATTAAACTAGCGCATATACGGAAATAAACTAAAACGTATGCAAACCGCTTCGATAAAAGTGGAAAGCTTGCAAGTATTGTTACTTAGATTGATGAAAAATATAATCATTTTGAAAATTCACAACGGTACCGGGATACTCATGAGCATATTACGACACATTTAGATCTTTTTGTGATGTCAACCTTGAACTTTTCGTGATTCGTACCGATAATGTTCATCAGTGGCATCGCAGTGGAATAACTAAACACCGGGCGTGGAATAAAATTTGCATCCATTTACCAATCGGACGTCTCTCGAACATGGATCCACCATTTTTCTATCGCGTTCGTTTTTTCTTGCACGATTTTGTCATCACGACACACTGTTGCCTCGCTCCATTCTTGGCGTGTTTAAGCGAAATTGTTTATTTCCAACCAACTGCTTTTTAATATCCAGTTTTCAAATGTTATAAGTACGCATTCTCTTTATGTTTCGCGGCGCTAATTAATTACGTTTTTTACAGCATCAAGGGATATTTACGATTTCTTATTGAATTTCTTAATAAATAATTTAATGTTTTTCATGCTGTATAAAACATGAAATGAATTGAATATTTAAATGATTGCCATTGTACGCCAGTGTGGCATTGTAAGGAGTCTAGAAAATTACAATTTTGCATCTGTAAAGTTGTAACCTCTTTCTAAATTAATAATGTTACATAAATTAAGCAAAACTACCAAGTACCTTTCACAATTCCACATTTTATTTTAAGGAGCGTATTAATAAGATGCTATTTACTTATAATTTATGATGAGGGTTAGATATAGTTTATATAGATAACTACACTAACATAAATAACAAATATCTATCATACAGATATTTTTATTTGTCTGAAATGGAAATCGAACCCACGACCGTCGTCTGTATTCATCACTGTACCAGCGATAACAAAACACAAATTATGGTCCTTTGAGACAGATTGCAATTGCAGATTGCACAGACAGTGTGCAGGTAGGAAGATAACTACATATATAACTTCTTTATTTTGGATAACCTTCGCGTTTCAGTAGATCCATCAGCATGACAGCATAATGCAAGCTGAATTTGCAATTGTACTGATATCGTCTATGCAGTAAATTGTCTTATTTACATGTCGCAGTCCATTTCTCAAATCCGCCACACTACAAGACGCCTGATCGTTTAAGTAAGAAAGAGCCTTGCCTGATTTTATCCTAGTAAGGGTTTAGGGTATATAGTGAGAATTGGGATGTAACATTTTGACGAGACTCTGAGCTTATCAAATGTTGTCAATCATCTTAACGTACTTTATAGTATTCGAATTTCTCAAAAGGTATGCATTGTTAGTATATATATTCCTCTTTATTTTCTACCCAGTTTGATTTAATTCGAGAAAAATGTTTACAGGCTGGACTAGCCAGGTTTACTCTTAGAATAGACAATTATAGTCAACCACCAAGTCTGGATCGCAAAAATTTTTAGTTATGTTTTCCTCCATCAGACTCCTTGCTGGCGGTAGACTATAAAAAGGACGAAAGCTATACGGAACTTTTCAGCTCGTCAATATCCAGAGACGAGATGAAAGGAATGTTTTTAATGAAAGAACGGCATTGAACCGTCAAATTAGGAAACAAAGACCCATTATTAACATTGGTGATTGGTACAGGTTTTTTAACGGGAAGGAATGCTTGAAAACGATGAACAAAACAACGCACGCTGCTACAGCGTGCTTTCATCACAATTATTGTGAGGTTGTCGCGTCTTCCGGCTCCAGGCTGTATTGCTTAAGGCTTTTTTACGCGCATAATTGACGCCGCGCCGATCCTGCGGCGAGCCGCATCAATATTTATAGCCCTAATGAGGCCTTAACGCTTAATATAAAATTTTGTATTCCATACTCTCGAAGGGTTTGGGTTTTTAAATCGAAGATCAGGTAGTCTTATTTAAATGACGATTTTATTCTTACTAATGCATTTATAATCTGCGCATTTACATGTTACAAATTCAGTTTTATTTTGTTCATAACGCTTATTTTTAACTCAGGATATCGACGCGCATCTTTCTGTAATAATAATAATATGTTACAATAAAGATAATGAGATAAAGAAGCCTTTTTTCAGTTATCTAAAGAAGTAACAGATGTTACAATCACAATGCCTTTTTTTATAATTCAGCCAAGCAAACAGGCAGACAAGCAACCTGTTGGTAAGTCACCGTTGTCTATGGACATTTGCAACATCCGAAGAGTCGTCAGTGCGTTGCCGGCTGTGGAGGAGAGGAAGAGAGAGAGATAGATAACTCTTTGGAGAGAGAACGAGAGAGCTTTTCGCGCCTTTCTTGAGCGCCCCATGTTATAGCGCTCGGGTAATACCTCAGGAAAAAGTTCACTCTAAATTTCATTTCATCTTCAGTTTTACCAATTACTCATTTAAACACCCAACCTGGTCGATTAAGCAAGTTCTGCAATAATAACATGTAGATATAAAAATGTTGTCGTGATTCATAAGATCCGGAGTGAAGCGTGCGCTTAAAAATACAATTCAACAACGCAATAGATCCATGTGCGAATTTTACACGTGCTATAGGGATGATTATGATTCATATTATCTCATATGTAATCTGTACAAGGTGGAATATAAATAGTTATAGTAGAATGTCACACATAAATATTATCTGTGGAGATAGGAAAGATGAAGGAGATTGAAGTATTAAGATATTGCTTATGAAAGCACGCTTTGAAGTATTAAGATATTAGGTACTGTGCTTTCTGCCTACTCCATAATGAATCTGACGTGATGGTATAATAAAAACATTTATGTATATTATAGCATCATGGGAGGATAATTTTGTATTATAAAATGTAGCGAAAAAAAGAATTCCATGAATGTTGTTTTTCTCCTTGTAGTTCAGAGAAAAATATTTTTCAATTTTTAAAACCCCCGTAATAAAGTTACAACTATGCTCATGTTCTTAACCAAATACACATCTTTGATTTGTCCCTAAACAGTACGCACGTATAAAGGTCTAGGACAGATGTTTATCGTTTATGTCACGTTTGTTGTGCGATAAATTAGCGTAGGTTCGATAATATTTCGGTCCAGTTATATATGTTCCTCCCTTCCAAATAGATCTCGCCACTTCCTATAAATAACACATGCGTAAAGGATTTAATGCAATGATTGCTAGAGTAACTACCGCATAGAAACTAACAATTATTACAAATCTGAAACCCAATGAACTCCCATTTGGAAAGGCTTTATTTATTTGTGAGATTCAATCAGTTATTTAATTTTTAATAATTTGTTGTTCTTTCTTAAATTTAATTAAACTTGAATACTTTCTCATCTCTTTTGACATAATATCTAGATTTGTTATATAAAAAATTTTGTACCTTATTCTTCAAATAAATGTGATTAACTGATTTTCTTTCCTTGCGAAAAACATCACAGAATCTATTTATATATGTGACTAACCTCCTTCTCGAACATACTACGAGTATCTTTAATCGTATTAGATACAGCGCTTGGTGATATTTAGGTACTTTTGTGTGTTAATATCAAAAGGACTCAAACAGGTTTATAAGGAAACTACCTCGTAGTCTTTGGGAGTCGGAAAAATTACGAATCGTGGAAAATCATAAAAAATCAACCACAAAATTAAACGTTAAAGTATAGCCATGACACATCATAAATTTGTTTGTAGGATCAAACGTCAAATGCTATTAATATTAACAGGCTTTTTCTCATATTAAATCGTGTCTTTTTATGTGAACTGAGCTCTTCGCGGCGAGAACCATAAAGTATGCATAGAACATCCCTCACACACACATACACGCACATGAAAACGTATTTGCACACTTTTAACTTGAACTAAGTGTCAATATCCTTTTCATTTTTTTTTACTTTCTGTTACTTATGTTCTGAGTCGATGAGGCATTTGTGACACAGGCCTTGGGCCTAATACAAAGCTCTTGTGTCTCTCATTTGTATGTGTTTATATTGCTTTTTTTTTTAATTTTCTTAGAAAATGTAAGTGCTTATTTCATGAAGTTTCAAACGCAACAAACGGACGCCAGTGTCATTTGCGTAATATATACCAAGGATTATAAATAACTTCTAAGTAATTTTGGTAGTAAACCTGTTACTCTGTTCGTATTTACTCTGTGCGCGGACGGATATGACAATGGGAAAAACAAATAACATCGAATCGGTGGGCGTCGCGTTACATAGCTGCATCCGTTTACAGCGTGATAGTGTTTTCTTGAAAACCCGTCAATGTAATCGTAACAGAGGTCAGGTGTCGCGAGGATGAGTCGAAACAGGTTTTGGGCGCGGGCGGTGACGTCACCGGAGGCTGCGGTGGTATATAGCAGATGAGCGCGCTCCTCGCCCGACAGTGGTTTGTATTGTGAGCAAGTTCAGTGCCATTTTTTTGAGCAATTTTCACACGAATCCCGCGATGTTGCAGTACGGGATCTTCGTCGCGCTTGCGGTAAGTTAGGTTTTGTATAACATTGATTTTTGAAACTATCACTAAATTATTTTGTCAGTAGGTACGTAGATTAGCACGTAATTTAAACATTATATATTATATTGTTAATACAAATAAATTCGTTGGATATTATTATATCATGTTTTATAGGCTATTTATTAATACTCTTTTCTATTATATATACCGTTATCGACTAAACGACACGAAGTGAAGGAAAATTCTAGATAAGATAGAGTGCGAGAAACACCGACGCCTATGGCGCAATGGTTACTATGCCGGCCTGACGTTCGTAGAGTCCCGAATTCGGTTCAGTTACGCAGATTAAATGATGCGTTTAAATTACAATTTTTGTAGCGTGTAGGGATTAAAAGAAGAAAAGAAATTTCCTTCGAGATCTATTCCCTATTAAGCAAGGCTACGGTTAATAATTGTCCTATTATTTACGGGACTATCACACTGTATATTTCCTTAATATTCGTCACTACTTCCTGCATAATTTATATCAATATTTTATTTTAAGCATACATTTTATTTAGCTAAAGACATTGAACAGAACCTTGGCGTTAATCATATAAATATATAGTCGTATGCGCAGTATTTAAATAAGAATATATCACCTTTTGAGGATTATATACTTACATTTTATGCATAACTTATATTAGAGTTAAATTTTAGATTTAGCGAGGTTAAGTTAATGTTACTATTAGGTAATTATGTGGTAATAAAATTTTCACGCAATGTAGGTATGTTTATACGCTGCAGCTGAAGAATTTCTACTTACGAAAATTTTAAATTGTCTTTTACAATCATTTACAAATAGCTTTAATATTACTCTAATTAGTACAGGTTAGTATATTAGAGGACTGCACTAATGAGACTTGCTAACATTAGTCTAGTTAGTACAGGTTAGTAAGAGTGCAGTTAGTATCATTTTATGATCGTCATACCTGAACCAATAACTACGGTATACAGTTTCAAAAACACTAACCTGTTTCAATGTACGATGGATTGGGCGATGGTATTAATAAATTGTTTTCTGCTGTTAATTTTGAATCTTTCAGAAATAAGCTTCACAATAATTTTGATCATAAGGCGTATTATTTTTGAAATATACAAAACTGACAGAATATTGACAGATTGTCGGGGAAATTTATATTTTTTCTTGTCAATAAATTACATGTAGACGCAATAATCATGAATAGGTTCATTAAATACTGAATTCGCATTAAATATTCAGCAATTCGCATTAAATTATCGCCATGACTAGAAAAATGTCCTATGTAAACTATTCCTGTCATAGCACAATTCTACTTTTATCCATTACATTACTTTTGCATTGAGGACACGAGTAAAAACCTGTAGTACGTACCAGTAGGAAAAAGAAAACGAACATAGTTTGGACTACGAGTATATGCTTTAATCATAATCCAGTGATATGCAAAAATTGGTTGACTGGCTGGGTGACTGGAACTACTGGAAGGCTAGCTGCTTGGTTGGCTCGTTGGCTGGTTGGCTTATTGGCTTGTTGGCTTGTTGACTTGTTGGCCGACTGGCTGGCTGGCTGGATGGCTTTTAATAACGCCTTCCCACATTAGGCTTTGGTTGGAAGCTGGCTGACGTCACTTGCGTTATTTGTCCCTCTCGTAAGATATCTTTCATCTTGACGTATGTGGATACCTGCGTTTTTTCTGTCAACTTTTAAAAATATAAACTCGTTAAATTGATTTGCGAAGACCCTTTCTTCGATAGTGGTCAATAACTTTTCTGACTGTATTTTATTGCTGTATTGCGTGACAATATTACAGTGCAGCGGTTAAAAATATATCTTATAGTATTTAGCTAAACTATCAACAGAGATAGCGATATAGCCAATAGGATTTAAAAAAGCGATGATAAGCCAATGATTTGGGTCTCAGTCATCGATTCCAGGGATTTGGGTTTTTAGTTGCGACACCCATTATTCACTTTATATACCTAAGGAAAATGGTCGCGAGGAATCTTTAGTGTTTTTCAAAATACTAAGCATTTCTTTACTAGTCTGCATTAATTTAATATATTGCTTATTATTATATCAACTTGGTCTAACGACTGATGGATACACGTTAATTACATATGGTTTTCATTTTTTATATCGCGATACGGAACTCAAAAAAGATCGTGATCATCATGACATAATACTGTAATTATTATTTTTTATATAATACACAAGAAAATAGCAACTGCGCAGTCTGTAAATACCATAATATGATTGGCAAAAACTAATTACAGATCAGAGACAAGCAGTCTGTTATAGATCGCGGCATAGACAAACATTTTATTATCTAGTTTTACAATGCAAAGATGAATAGCAAAAGCTAATTTTATTTTATCGTAATTGTAACAAAATCCTTGTTGATCTCTTAGTCAATACGCATTCATTGTTAGTAAAGAGGATCGTACCTATATTAAAGTTGACGTTACACGTTATTTTAAGAATGGAACAAATTTAGTGCAAGTCAAATGACCTAAATACCTAGTTGTAGACATAGTAATGAATGCAATATTACTTAGATACTTGTGTTAATGATCGATGTAACAAAAATAGTCCTAACGATGTTTCAAAAGCAGATTAAAATAAGTAAAAAGTTGTTTGTATCCAAAGTCATTGTCTATGATGAGCATAAGAAACAAAATTATAAATTAATGGACAATTCTAAGTTGTACGCAAGTTGACTTCTAGTTTTTATATCACATTTAATGATATAATTCTGTACGAGTATATACGTTAACAGAAAACTCTGTACCCTTTTTTAAACATACTGCGCCCACGCAGTATGAGATTTGGTAAAGGCTTAGTTTATAGGGAGCAATTAATAAAGTCCAAATTTACTAATATAAAAAAAATTAAGCGCCTCTTAAAACAGCTTTTTACTTAGGTAACTAAGGTTACTTTTATATTTAAAAAGAAGACGATATTTTATAAACAACGAAAAGATAGCAAAGCTGATCAAAGAATGTTGCTAGTCTATTCCAAATTTGAATACCAACTGACATGTGACAACTAGTAAAAACCGGTTTAAGTGTTTTTTTATTTATGTAGATTTAGGGATGTCGTTCACAGAATTGATTCAATTAATTAGAGTCGTTAAATATCAATAGTTTTTGTAATAAATAATTGACACAATCAATTTTAATGATATCTGTAAGATTTCTCATTTATTATCGTATATGTAAATCGAATCGGCATAAATTATTCCGCCTTTTTTATTGCCCCAATCTTTCTTTTTAATATAACGAATTTCCTGCTGAATAAGAAAAATATGGGTTCACCATATATGCCAAGGTCGACATAAGGACTGAGTGCTCTTACAATGATGAAAGTAATAATATTTGAGCACTTCACACAAACCATAGGTACGACCCAAGATTAAGTAAAGAGAATTGATAAGGCACTTGTGTAGATAATATACTAAGACAGAAAAAATATTTATGTTTATTAGACAAATATTGATCCTGAACGGGATTCGTACCCACAACCCTTGCTCAGCTCAGGTTCCCCAACCACAGGACCAACGGGAAAGTCGATTGTTCTACCAATAAACTATCAGGGTCTCTAACCACAGAATCACAAAACCAGTCAAATGTTTACTTAAGCAAGTCATTCGAAGCGTCGAAGGAAATTTTGGACAAATTATACATTTTTTTTATCTACGTTGGAGTGTTTGCGGTCAGCGAATGTCACTTGGTCAGAGTCAGGGTCAGCGAGAAGGAATTCGTCGAAGACGCGATGGGCAACGGAACATACGTACCTGCATACATACGGACGTATTAGCGACTTATATATGTATGACTTACCTACTACAGTATAGATAATTATTTGCATACTGTTTTAGTTTAGCTATGGCAAAATATGAATTGAACTAATAATTCTGTAAAATAAACGTCTTTGACTTTGTCGAAACCTGCATACCTTAAAGTCAGTAATAAAATATTTAAACCCTTAAACTAGAGAGAAGACCCGCTTATAGCAGTGGAACAACTTAAGGGTAGAATAATATTGAAAGAACAGTACGAATAAAGGTTACGGTTACTCCTCATTACATAGGCTATCTGTCGGTAAAAGTTCCTTCAATACCTGCCTGTTACACCGATTAGCCTAGACAATTGTAAATAGGGCCTGGAAATTCACAAACAATATTTTACTTCCACCGAAGCTATTGCTTTCAAATCGTACAGACACCTTTCAAAGACAATAAAATATTTTAAATAAATGATTATTTTATTGCTCAGCTAACTAAAAACAGTATTCCACACAGACGCATCCGCGGGCGCAGTTAGTAGCTCATATAATACATGTCTGTGCCAGTCAATGGTCAATTTACCCAATAAACCGGTATTATTGCTTTGCACGTACGAGAAACATACAAATGCGAAGCCTTCATCTTGACCCCTTGATTCTATTTTTTGTACCCGCCGTCTGACTATTGGCGAAATAATTGACGATCGGCGGATTTTTAAGACGTATTTTTCACGTATTTCACGCATTCATAGAGCAGTGGTTTGAAATTTAGTTCCCCACTCCGGACCTCTCGTTTCAAATCCTAGTTACCTCCGACTTGTTACGTGCGTTTTATACAAATATATACGTAGCTTCAAATTTAAATATCACTCGCTATAACGGCGAAAACATCGCGAGTAAATGTATCTACACACGTTAAAGATGTTATAAAAATGTATGTTTCTAAGCCGTGTGAAGTCAGCCAATCCGTTTGCTGTCAGCCTAAAGCCTAAAACTCTCCTACTATGAAAGACTTGATCCCAGAAGCAGTACTAAAAAAAGTGTAAAAAAAATCTCATGAAAGTTGCATGCATTTTTTATCCACCTAATGCAGCTTCAAATCATTAAATAGAAGACGAGAAGCGTAAATCATAGTATTTATTTAATCCAATAAAACAGAAGACGATAATAATATGCTAATGCACCGGTTAATTACTTAGCATAATGTGTTATAAGTCAGAAGAAGCTGAATGCAATAAAACAAAGGTCATACAAATTGCAAATAGAAAAATCACACAATTAAGAGAATGGTATTAATAAATGTATGTTAAAACAGTTTTTTTGGGTAAATTAATACTCAAACTAATGTTCTATTGTCGTTTGAAACTTGAGTCGCCACAGATGAGGTAAATGTTTAACATTACCGCCACGAACAAAGTCTACATTAATATTAATTTTGTGCTAAAACGAATGTTGATATCATTATTTGTCTTAGAAAAGCAACTATCTAGCGTTATTTCAATATTATCAATAAATGATTCACAGTTGATTTAATCTTTATTAATTATGTGTGTGAAAAGGATACAACAATTTTATAAAAAAAATCGCATACTAATTTTTGTCGCGTTGGCCGTATGGTTCGAGATCATTCGAGTTCGATTGTGGGCTCCATTCCTTTGGAAAGATTATAGTGCAGGGTCTTTTTAGGAACTTTAAAATTAAATGATAATAAGAAAAATGCGTGCAGTTGTTGCGAGATGTTATTGTTGCCATACTTCGGAGATTTTTTCAGGTCAGTCGTCAGATTATTGAAAAGATTAAAAATTACATTATTATTGTTGTCCACGTATTAAAGCTGGCAGTTTAATATTATTCATAACATTAGTGTATATTTAAAAAAATTTGTAACAGGGTTATAAGTGAGTGAAGCAATTGTAGAGATGGATTTTTAAAATGACTTGATTGCTTAAAAGGTTTTAAATATCAATTACTGTTGCGCTATAAGAGGAAATAAAGGTTGTATACTCATATTTCCATATAAAATATACATATACTATTGTAAAAAATTTAACCAAAAGATCAAACAAAAAATGTGTTTTTCATAAAAATTTAAATATTAATAGTATAGTAGCAGCATTTTGTTCGATTTCTTTGAAGTCACACACAAGGCATAACATTATGCAAATGCCATTGAAAAATCTGCGTCGCTAATCGGTCAACGTAATACATGTCAGACTAGTATAAACATTTACCTACTTTGTATAGATATTATCTGTTCTCTAGCTGTAATATTTATTGCGTTCGGAAACACAATGAACATTTAAAGCTATTTAAATAATTTCTCTAGATATTATCTGTGGTCTATTAAATTATGTTCGGATATTTAAAAATGCATAACCATTTTGATTTTCTCTGTACTTCTATTAATAATTAATCTATTTATTCCTACTTAAAGCGTTCGGACAATTGTCGGTTTTTAAAAAAAGCATGAACTTTTTGCAGAGATATATTGGTTTTTATGTTCGGATACTCGATGCTAATTTTACAATGTTTATACAACAAGTATGCAGTCCTTCTTTTAAATTATAATCTATTCTCCTGTTACGTTCGGATACACGTTGAATTTATAGGCACGATAGCCAATGACAAGAAATGAATTGGCTTTCCATTACTTTTATTTTAACAAATATTTAGGATCGTTCTAAACATTTTATGCAATACACCAACTTTACTTCATACTGTAACACGTTCGTAACCACATAAATATACTGAAACACATAGCGGTATCCTTCTATACATTACATGACACGTTCCGGTTATTTGAGTGCGTACTGCGTGATTTATCAATAAACCACGGCCTTGCTTTGTGCTCGTACAGAAGGAGCGCTAAATAATCCATATATGGGGGTTCAACAGTTAGCACTGGACATGTAAATGCTATGCGAAAAGCATAAAAGAAAGATACGAGACACTTGAAGCAGTAGAATAGAGCATTAACGGGTCTGTGGGACCAGTGGTTAAAGACTATGGTTCCTGAATCGATTTAGTTAGCAAATATTTGTTATTACCATCATTATTGTTTGTGTTCGGGAGTAAAATTACCTAAGTAGTTTATTAGCTGTCTGGTTATCATAACATAGGCTCTGGGTTTGAAATCTTCTAGCCATGTCAGTTGTTCCTAGATATCTTTAACTTCCGGATATTTCACTTCCGGTCCGTACATTAGCATTAATGATACGATTAACGCAGTACTGTAATCTCGTTCGACTCCCAGTGGGTGAAGGTCGATGATGTCAAATAATATAGCATCTGACGTTGACAAGTGGATGATTAATCGTTTAGTTAACGGTTTTTCTTATTAACTCATTTCCGTAAGCCATTGGCATCCGGGTGAGGGGTAGTGGGGGGTGACGGGACCGGATGGCCCTGCGAATACACTAAATAACCACTTTTTGGACTTATCTAAGGCAACTATAGTTTGCTGTGCAGACTTGCGTACCCCTCCATATTATTTTACATCTAATTGACTGACTTTTCTCTGTGTGTATTAATATGGACATTTTATACTTATAATTAAAGGGATTGTTTTAGGTTGGCAACATCACATGTACCAATCAAGTTGAACCCTGAACACAACATGATTGTATTAATCAATCAAGGTTACGTGTTCTATCCATCAATCACCATCAATCAATATCACGCTAGAAAACCCAACACCGTGTTATCTTACGAGTGTAACGAACAAACATAATTGTATAAAAAATTGGAAACATTACCTGCTATACAAAAGCTTTTGTGTAAAAACTCCTTGCTGTTTTGTTAGGTTTTTTTAACTCTAGATTTCACGTGTTTTTTTTTTAAAGAAATATGTAGGTTCGTATTTGAATACGAGCTCATTCCATTGCAAATGATGTGGGGTGTAGCACTCTCTCTATCTATAGACAAACTCACGAATATTTCCATTACCAATAATTTTCAAGAATTTATTTTAAAGATTGATAAATCCAATAATATTTGATTTAGACGTTTTTTGACACTTTCTCATAGTTCGTTATATATGGTTTTGCTCTCTTAGAGAGAGGCAGACTTCACGCAAGAATTAAAACATATTTTCCATATTTAACATACATGTGCACATATAATTGCATATTGACTCCACTTGAGGCGCTTTATCTCCTGCATTCAACAAGATTGTGTCGAGATAATGGCTATAACTCAATCGATTTATGAATCACTAATTATTTACATATATGACACACGTTTGCTGATTGAAAAACATGTAGGTATTTAGTAGATAAAGTAATGTTTCGTTTGGAAATCGCTTTACAATTACGTTTTCTTTTCTACGTGGTGCGTTTTGATACTTATTGGCACCCTACAAACCCCATAATCTACAAACAAGCAAATTAATTTGACCTTTTTATAATATTGGCGTATTTTTATATGTATAAATCTCCTGTCACAGTGTTTGTCATCGATGGACTACAAAACGACTGAACAGATCCTAACGAAAATTCTCACATACGTGTGAATTGGTCAAACCTGAGAGTTAGGATAATTTTATCTCGATTAATGATTCTATTATAATTTTTTTGTTGCTAAGTCAATGTTTAGTCGGAAAAATATCGTGGCTCAGGATTTTTACATACACATATAAAATTAGGTAACTCTTTGCAATTAAATCACGGCATTGCATTTTCGGTTTTGCCAATATACTATAGATAACATACTGACAGGGAGAAAATCTAGCAAGTACATTAAAACTTACAGTTTGCTGTGTTGCATAACGTTTAATTGAAACACCCTGTTTATCTAGCAGCTAAGCAGGTCCATTACTACGTCAGCTTAAACTTAAACATATGAGCATCAATATTAATAGAATGACGACATCTCTTCAGATTACCAAGCTATATGTCACGTTGGATCCGGTTTGTTATGAATAACCGGTCCGGTGTTAACGGACATGTGATTTATTACCGGGCAATCCGGTTAACTCATCCAAAACTAAACCGAGATTGTGTTATGGTAACTGATGAAGTATATACAGGGGAAATGGATTGTTTTTATCGTATCATTCGGATGGTAGTTGAGAATCCGGATAACGCATCTGTATAACAGAGGTACAAACCGTACAAATAACCGGGTCTCATATTTTTACACCCCGATACAGAACTCCTGCTAACAACATAAATATTCGAATGGCGTGAATCGAAGCCGCAATTAGGTAATAGTTTGATACGTTTAACCTAGTTCTAAGCGTAGACCCAGATTCATTGATACCTTAACGAAATATAGTATGCGTTTAAAACATAGGTTCTCAAATTTATTTCGTCTACTGCCCACTTCGAGAATGAAATATTTTTTAGCGCTCCTTTAATTTAACTTATTTTAAATATACCTAGTGCGGTATATGCCCTCTTACCTCCAAATCAGCTCAACGCCCCCCTAATTACCTCTAGCGCCCTTAACCGCCCTGCTGAATGACAGTGTCTACCAGGGGGCATTATCGGCCACTTTAAGAAAGACTGGCTTAAAACATATTTCAAACAACACGCACTCTGCTTTATGATAGAAACACGAAAATCGCGACAAACGTTCAGTCAGATACTAGACAAGTCTGCTTTTCCACTGATGCTAAGTTAACAATTACTTTTCTAGGTGGCATTGTCACCGGTACTGGCGAAGCCGGACTACAATGTGTACGAGCCCATACTGACTCCGGAGGAAGCACAGAAATACCTGAACAGCCCGCCCTTCACAGAGCCCCGTCTGTCTGCGAATACTGCTGTTCTACCTTTGGTACATTAACTGATGTTTATAGAGGATCGAGGTATCCTATTCGCACCGATATTAATGGATTCTGGTTTTGCAGATTAAATACAACGATCCAAGGTTTCGTTCAGCAGACGCCGGCCCCACCCGCGGCCATTACTGGAGAAACGGCCACGAGATTGACAATACCGATGACTACGTAGAAGAGGTTAGGAAATTTTCTCTTTCTCTTCTACAACCTAAATCTACCGCGATCGAAGTTCGGAATCAACTTAGTGTTGCAATATTCCAAATTAATAGAATTCATTAAGATGATTTGCATAGCTTTTCTATGGTAGGCGGTTAGTTAATTCTTTTAAATTTGATTAGGTTCATACGTTTGAATTACGAAATATTATAAGTATTAAAATATTACAAAAGTTTATTAATAATAGTCTTATTGTCACTCTTGATTATCCACTTTATATGATTATAAAGAGACATATAGATATGAATTATTCGATTAATTAAAAACCTGTGGTCGTGAATATAAAAATTACATTAGGTATATTATAAGCGAGATTCATAACTACGAGTTTGTAGACAGAGTGCGACGTAAGTGCCACGTGCCATTTATATTAGCTATAGTTGTGTTTTTTCAAAATCATTATTAATTTTACTTTTTAGTCCTTCCTCCGATATTTTTCACAAAATTGTCACAAATATTTACGAAGAATAAAACGCTTAAACAACATGAGTTTTAAAACTGGTTCTTACATCGTTCTTGTCGTATTTCGAATAGTTTTATTTTACCGATTGCTAAGGGATTTTAATAAAAAATTACTGGTAAATATACATAGGTACGTGAATTCCAATAATGTAGCTAACTTACCGGTTATTATTAATGTTCATATCCTGTTCTATTGATGATACATTTTTTATGTCACAGATTTTAATCGATTGGGTTTTCCGAATTTTTTTGTGCTTAATATGGGTACAGAAGAACCTTGTATGTTATGTAATTAATTGTTATTATATGGGTATGTAAAAGATAATTGTTTAATGCGGTTAAATTTTCCGTTTAGCTTTCCGTTTGGTTGTATTTAGGTTTCGTTTGGGGTTAGGCTTTGATATACATCAAAAATGATTTTAATGAATTGTATTAATGGCTTAATGGCTGGCCTTGTGGTCGAGCGGTTAGAGACCCTGACTGTGAAACCGGAGGTCGTGGG